>BDUI01000489.1:255672-271744 GCA_002335545.1 Apodemus speciosus | reverse complement strand
GGCTACCCTACCAAAGAGGATTATCCCCAGTGGACCTTGACTCAGGACCCTTCTGGGGGGAGGTGGGCAGAGCCATGAGGTGGGGAGAGGTCTCTGAGGAGTGAGAGGTGTAGGGGAGCCCACGTGACAGACCTTGAACTACATGTAGGGAAGAGACACCTGTGGTGAGGGTCCTCCTCCGCCTGTCGCCACCATCCCATCTGCCAGCCCAGATGCCAGCTTCTCCTAGTTCCCTGAAGATGGCGTAGAGAAATAAATATCCTGCCCCACCCCCAGCTTCACCCTTCCTCCCTGATTCCAAGAGCCTGACCAGGCTTTGACTCCCCATGCTCAGCTCAGACCAGGGAAAGAGAAAACATCACTCCTCCCACCCACCTAGGACACCATGTGGGTGTTTCCCCAAATGRGCCCCGTGTGGTCCCTTTGCTGGGTTGTGGCTGGCCAGGAAGGGCCTTAGGTGATCAGGGCAGCAGGAGACCCCAGGAATCACTGCACAAAGGGCAGATGAGATCTGATCCCACATGTCCATCATCAGCTCTGGGGGTGGGGATGGGGAGGGGTCATAAGTCAGGTAAAGTAGCCTTTTCATTCGACTGGGAGGACAGCTGGGATCACAAGTTGGGAACTTCTATAAGAGAGCAGGGGCTCGTGGGAGTGAAAGCTAACAGAGCCATCTGGATGCAGTGCGCCAGGGGCCACGACTGTTATCTGAGATATCTTCCTTGCTAGTGTCTGCCCAGAGTCGTTTTGATGCTCCAACCTTCTCTGAACTGTTGGCTGGCCACTGCCTGGGCAGAGTGMAGYGACTTGCTCCATGGGCTCTGTACCCCATGTCACTCAGGTCCCTACTCCCTCTCCCTTTCCCATCCCGGCMYGAGGTCATGTAAGTATTTACTCCCTTGCYTGCTGTATGCTCTGAGTGGAACCTGAGTTCCAGGGGTGGGGACCTGGAATGCTGTGTGCTCCAGGCTTCAGCACGCTGGCCCAAGACTAGCCTAGGAGTGTTTCCCAGCTGTCCCGGGAAGGCTGTTGTGACTCTGCTTAACCCTCGAATGCGCAAAAGGCAAGAGAACAGTGAACCCCAACAGCCCCCACCGAGCTGTGAGACTTTGGACAAGTGACTTACCATCTCTGTGCCTCTGCTTTCTCCTGTGCCGAATGGCATGACAAGAGAAGCTGCCAGGTGGAGCAAATGCGAGGGTGGGACAGGATGGCACGTGAGGAATGGCTAGCAAGTCACCTGCCTCTGAAAGTGTTCTGCAGTCCGCTCCTGGGGTGACCTTGCGAGGGACGAGCTTGGCCAGAGAGCGGAGGGTCCTCAGCGCTTGCCTGCGGTGTCATATGTGGTTGCTGGCTCAGATTTTTTCCTAATGTGCTGAAATGCAAAGGGATGAATTATTCATAGCTCTGTCTGAGGAAGAGCCCGGTTCTTCTGTTCTGTGCTTAACACAGAGTTTCGACCCTGGGAAGGGCCAGGTCAGCCAGTCCTGTAAGAAGTCAGAGAGGGAATCCTGGAGGTTGACAGCCCCGTTTTACATATGAGGAGACTGAGGCCCGAGGTGGAGATGTCGCTCCTGTGACATCTTCTTTGTCTGTGAGGATGGCAGAGAAAGCAGGGATGTGTGGTCCTCACACAGCTTGCTCCTCCACCTGGGGTTGCAGGCTCGGGGGTGGGGGCGGTGGGAGGGAAGGGACGGGGCTCTCAGCTCCTGACAGCTCCCAGAAGGAACAGGTGCTGCCTTCTGCATGGGACCCCTGGAGAGAGGGGGTCCTGCACATGGTCAGGAAGGAAGAAGCCCTACCACAATACCTTYCGTGGGGTTTTCAGGTATCCTGGGGACTCAGAGCTTTGGGGAACCCCCATATGGCCCACTGGCCAGGCTAAGACAACCTAGAAACAAGGGCTCTGGCAGACAGTAGGAAGGTCCCACCTTATCTGCTCCCAAACTACTATACCTCTAGTCCCCACCCATCTGCCCAACCAGGCTTGTCTGCATTACAGTGTCTAGAGAAGGAAGCATGGAACAGCCTGGGGAAAGCGGGAAGAGGATGCAGTAGAGCCCCAGACAGGGACAGGGCTGAGATCTGAGCCCCTCCTTGGCCTCCACCTCCTCCTGGCATCTTCCTCACTCCAAGAACCTCTGGTGCTTATGGGAAAACAGTCCATAAATTCTGGTTCATGTGCTTGGGGGACTCGATGCTGTTGCTCCATTGCTCTCATCTGTAAGATGGGCACAGATTGAATGTGCTACATCAGGCATAGTCACTCTATGGGACGATCAGCATCTCCGGTGGCTTTAGGTCCTTCGTGGCTTGGCAAGCCCTGGATCTATGCATGGCTTATGGAGGTCCTGACTCCCTTTGGTTCAGGGCATGTCTGTGAACAGTTATGTCCCCCTGGATGCAGGAACAGGGGGGGATGAACCCCTGCATAGGAGCCTAGAATGAAGGTCATGCTCTGCTGCTAGAGACCCCCACTTTCCCTTTGCAGGAGAATCTCAAAGGCCATGTTATGGCRGGGACCTGGAGAAGGAGGGGGACAYGGCCGCATGGAGGTGGTACCAGGAAAGCCAGAGGACAGAGGCACACAGTGAAAAGGGGAAATTGCTAAGCGGGCATGTTTTCTTGTTTTGCTTTTGTTTTCTTTTGAGACCAGGTCTGTTGTAGCTGAGGATGACCTTGAACTTGTGATTTTCAGGCTGAAATCATTTCCTCAAGCCCAGATCCAGTGGTCTCTTTCCAAAAGGAAGCGGCGAGCATTTGAGTTGAGTTAGATGACGCCTTTGCTGTGGCTGGTCCCACCCCAACCCTCATAGCTGCACGGTGTTGATGAGGCTGTCCAGAGCCAGCGGACGGAACCTCAGTTACTGAGCAGTGGGTGCTCTTGGTGGATGGGGAGCAGGGAAAGGGGACTGAGGTGCGATTGGGCCTTGTCTGGAGCACGGAGACCTTGGTCATGTTTAACCTCTGTCTCCGGAGGTTACACTGTGCGGTTCTCCACCCTTGCCCTGGGCCCCTGGGATTAGATACCGTCTCTTGTCTGCTCTCTGGTTTGTTCACCCTAAGCCCCACCCCAGCTCAGCTAATAGCAGGACTGGGAGAAAAGGACTAAAAATAACTCCGGTTTGGTGCAGCACACATGGGCTGGGCTGGCAGCTGGCCCCTCCACCTTTCCTCCATCCTCAGCTGGTCTCTCTCTCTCTCTCTCTCTCTCTCTCTCTCTCTCTCTCTCTCTCTCTCTGTGTGTGTGTGTGTGCTCTCAGGAGTGTGTGCTGTGTGCGTGCATGTGTGTGTGTTTCACGAGTGCATCAGCCTGGCTGTTGAGGGTTCTATCCTCCTTCATTTTTTCACGAGAGAGCCTGTGGTCCTGAGTCCTGTGGCCCTTGCAGAGCTGTCTTGGTGACTGTTCCAGGCAAGGCTCTTGATCCATCCAGACCTGAACTCTGGCTTAGTTCTGAGGAGGTTGGGAGGTGAGACTTGTGCACAGTTGTTCTGAGAACACAGTAACCACTAGCTCTAGAGGTTCATGGCTGCAGCTCTGCCCTTGGAGCTGAAGGGTCAGCTCCTTCTCCTACACTGTCCTCTTGTCTCCAATCGCCAAGTGCTTAGTGGTGCTCAGCCCACCGCGGCTGCGTGCCCCGACTCAGCCCTTGGCCCACTCCAGCTATCCATCTCTGGGAGCATGTGTTGCCTGTGCTCAAGTCCAAGGCTTCTGGCATCTAATGGACATAGCAGCTTTCTATCAGAGGAGACCCAAGACTCGCCCTGGCACACTGACAGCACGTGTCCTCCAAGCTCCTCCTTGTGGGTTAGAATGTGGCAGAGGGGCAACTCTGTGCGCAGGTGACTCCAGTGTGGGGYGAGTGTGCAGTGAGGGTAGGGAGAGCTGTGGGAGCATGGAGAGGCTTGCACGGTGGGCACAGGCGTGCCACACAGCCATGCAGAGTGGCTTGAACCTGGCTGTCTTGCAGGGGAGGCCTTTCTACTCTCTGGACTTCACCTTGGGGCTGATAGATGATCACAGCATTGTTCAAAGGAGTAAGTGAGAGGGGTGTGTGTGTGTGTGTGTGTGTGAGAGAGAGAGAGAGAGAGAGAGAGAGAGAGAGAGAGAGAGTGTGCTAGGCTCAAAGGGCTACACATCCCGGTGCATCTTGCCTTGGTTTCTTTGTCCTGGAGCATCCAGGAGGTCACATGAATTAGGACAGGTGCTCAAGATGGAAGAAGAACCCAATGAAAGGAAGTCTTCATTACACTGAGGGGCTCATGATCAAAGCTATCAGCGTAAGAGGACAAGGACAGGAAATARCCTGGCAGGGGATTAGGGCATCTAGAGGAGTCCGGCCTGCCCAGGGGAGGATCCTGGCAGAGGGTAATGCCTGGGACAAAGCACTGTGTGGAGTCCAGGGGTGGAAAGCCATCAGGAGGTGGAGGCACCTGCAGGTGGATGTAAGTCACAGGATGTAGCTCTTCAAGAGACAAGGGCACAGGCCCTCGGGTGACTAGATCTGGGATGGCCTCCATTATCTCTCAAGTGGGAGTAGCCAAGGGCCCAAGGCAGCCAGGCAGCCTGTCGCCTCTGTCCCCAAACCCCTGGCCTCCCCTCTGGGCTGCTTTCTCCTATTGCTGCCCCACAAGCCACTGACTCTGGTCCTTTGAGTTTGAGATATGCTGGGAACTGGTCAAGACACACAGGAAGGAGAGTCCTCTTCTTCAAAGGTGCAGATCTGAGAACGCCACACTTTCAAGCCACTGTGACAAGTCAGATTTCCCAAATCAGCCTGCACAGGTGGGGAACTATAGCAGTGCGGACTGCCTGGAGGGAGGAGGCAAGACCTGGCCATTTGAGTAACTAGTGAGCTCAGGTACTTCGGTGGCCTCTAGCTCAGCCATTTCTCAAGAATGGAGACTTTGGCCACGTGTGGCGGCACACCCCTTTAATCCCAACACTCGAGAGGCAGAGACAGATGGCTCTCTGAGTTCAAGGCCAGCCTGGTGTGTTCCAGCCCAGCCAAGACTATATTGTGAGAGCCTGTCTCAAAAAACAAACAACCCCCCCAAAACCCAAAACAACAACAAAAATAAAACAAAACACACAAAAAACCCAAAATGAGGACAGGGTATCATATAATCTGGAGATCCCTTTTACCCTCTCAATAAATAAGGGGACCTACTTACGACTGCTAAATAAGGAGGGCCTGCTCATGRTCCCGTTCCTTGGAGGGGCCTCAYAGTGCAGCATGGTTTTGGCTCTCCTCTGAGTCTATCCACCTTCCTTATGGAGGTCATGAAAACGATGAAGGGYGAGGGGCAGGGACTTTGTGGGCAGCAGGGGACAGGCAGTTCTCCCCCTCAGCAATCCAGACTTGCCGTGGATATAAGGCTGTACAGATGTGACTGTGTCTGCAATGCATCTGTAGGAATGTGTGTTGTGAGGAGTGTGYTTGTGTGTGTGTGTTTGTGTGCACTCTCTGTACAGTCCATGTASAGTGTGATGTGGGAACATTCACATTTGGAAAAGAGCAGCATGTGTGCTCTGTATGGGTATTGTGCATGGGTACTCTGCATGAGTACTGTGTATGGATACTGTGCATGGGTACTGTGCATGGGTACTGTGTATGGATACTGTGCATGGGTACTGTGCATGGGTATGGTGTATGGGTACTGTGTATGGATACTGTGCATGGGTACTGTCCATGGGTACTGTGCATGGGTATGGTGTATGGGTACTATGTATGGGTACTGTGCATGGGTACTGTGCATGGGTATTGTGTATGGATACTGTGCATAGGTACTGTGCATGAGTACTGTAGATGGGTACTGTGTATTGGTACTGTGTATGGATACTGTGCATGGGTACTGTGCATGGGTACAGTGTATGGGTACTGTGTATGGATACTGTGTATGGGTACTATGCATGGGTACTGTGCATGAGTACTGTGTATGGATACTGTGCATGGGTACTGTGTATGGATACTGTGCATGGGTACTGTCCATGGGTACTGTGCATGGGTATGGTATATGGGTACTATGTATGGGTACTGTGCATGGGTACTGTGTATGGGTATTGTGTATGGATACTGTGCATGGGTACTGTGCATGAGTACTGTGTATGGGTACTGTGTATTGGTACTGTGTATGGATACTGTGCATGGGTACTGTGCATGGGTACAGTGTATGAGTACTGTGTATGGGTACAGTGTATGGGTACGGTGCATGGGTATGGTACGGTGCATGGGTACAGTGTATGGGTACTGTGCATGGGTACTGTGTATGGATACTGTACATGGGTACTGTGCATGGGTACTGTGCATGGATACTATGTATGGGTACTGTGTATAGGTACTGTGTATGGATACTATACATGGGTACTGTGCATGGGTACTGTGTATGGGTACTGTGTATGGGTACTGTGCATGGGTACGGAGTATGGGTATTGTGTAGGGGTACTGTGTATGGTCATTGCATATGAACATCGTGTATGAATACTGTGTGTTGGTATTGTGTATGGGTATTGTGAATGGACATTGTGTATGGATATTGTGAACACTGTCTGTGGAGCGTGTCTAGTGGGGAGTGGGCAGCTTCAGGTATGAATATGTGTTTGGCAGAATATGTTCATAGCACCCACATGGGACAAGGGCAGAGCCACCTCGGGTAGCCCCGCAGGCATGGCTGAATGTATTCAGATGTACACAGCACAAAGGCATTTTCAAAGCAGCAAGGAACCCTGCAGGTGGGTACTTATTATTAACTTCAGAGAAAACCCTGTTCTGCCTTTGAGGTTGTCTTGCTGGGTCTTTCCAGAAAGAGACTAAACAAACAGCTCTTGCCGTGAAAAGGTCAGCCTGCTGTCCCACAGGTCGTATTGCTGATGGTGGCAAACTTGGACAGACCATCAGGGGCCTGCACATTGCTGTGGCCTGGGGCTTCAGGGGCCTCCTTCCAGGGCTCAGGGGATAGTAGATGACACTGCCCGCTGGCATGATGAGCTTTGGCTTTTAGTCAAAGCTGAGGCTCTCGCAGAAGCCCCAGAATCTTGGAACCAGAGCCCCCAACCTTCTCACAGCCTCCATAGCTCCCAGCAGCTTAAGGAGCACCCAGACAGCGAGGCCATGCAGACTGAAGGCTCTCCAGAGAGGAGGCAGGGCCTGGGGCCCCGCCCTTCCACTTCTGTCCATTGGTGATGTCCTATAGGGTCTTCCTGTGTGCTGGATACTGGCAGGGACTGGGGATTCATGGGGGTGTATAGCTGGACCAGGTCCTGCCCTTGGATCTTAGGACACTACCGGGAAATCAAATCTTAATCTTCGATAACTCGGATCTTCAGCAAGGCCCAAGTTCACATACATTGTCCAGGTGACCTCTTTTGGTCCTTTAACTAAGCTTCCTCTTCTCCAAAGGAAGGTCATGATGCCGGACTCATGAAGGTAATATAGACAGGGTGGGGGCTGCCAGGTGCTACGCACTCCTGACTGGTGGGGCCAGCCCTCGTGACTGTGCACCAGGTCCCCTGTTACTGTCACCAAGCACAACTTACAGGTGGTTCTGTATCTATAGCAGGAGTGATCTGTAGGCTAGCCTGAGGCAGGAGGAGCGCTCCCTCTACCATCTGATGTTGAGTACTGCCCCAGAAGCCACTGAACCTTCCTTGGTGTGTGAGAGGCCTGGTTTTGGGTGGCCCAGCCACTGTGGCAGCAGAGACAATGATTAGGACCTCGCCTGATTCCAGTTCTGACATACCATCATTAATGAGTCTATTTCATAGTGATCCAGACCTCAAGAGGACAGGCTGGAGCTGCTCCAGGCTGGAGCTGGTCCAGGCTTGGGGTGGATTCTCTGATCCCTCCTGTTGCCTTGAAGTTGGAGCAACTGTTTGTATCTGTGACACCAGCCAGCAAGGGAACAATATGGTTTGCTGGTGAGGGCCTCACTAATCTATTGCAAAAGGGAAATGGTTGGTGCCTACGCTCCCGGTTGTCGTGTGCAAGACGTGTGTCCTGGATAAGTGGGTCTTCAGGTTGGCGAGAGGTGTTCCAGGGCCTGGTCAGACCTTGGAGTCCCTTGAAGAATGTTTGGTTTTGTGCTTGCTCCACTTCCAGACTGGCTGGCTGTATGTAGGTGCTGTGAGGAGACAAGTCGGCACCTCTTCTGCAGAGCCCAGTCTGCACCCAGACGGCCTGTTTTGTCACATCGGGTCACAGGAATTCAGGGCCTTCCATAGTCTCCACTCATCCTCTGTTCAGCAAATTTCCAGTGGCTTCCTGGGGATGTATGGCCCCTCGTTGACCCACAGTCTCGAGAAAGAACTACAGTAACTGCGGGGATGGAGCATGGAGACAGGCATTCATGGCCTTGATGACAGAGAGGGAGGCAGACCTGGGGCACCCAGGCTCTCGTGTTCCCCCTTCCCCCTTCCCTTCCTGTTTCTGCATCAACCTCCCACTCCTGCCCCGTCTTCTCCCTTCCTTCCTTCCTCCTTTCCCCTCCTTCCCTTTCCCTTTCCACTCCACTTTGACGTTGTGACAGTTTGGATTGCAGATGCTTTCACTTTACAGTTGTGTTGTGTGAAATCACGCCACACATGTCACCGTATTTGGAATTTTGAGTTTTGATCTTTTCCAGGGCTGGCAACATGCAGGTCCACCAACTCTCTAGGCTGGGCAGCGGGCAGTGAGCCATCGCGCACGGCCAGCCTCAGACAGCAGAGAAGCCGCCTGCGTTCTGTAATGCACTAGGTGGCTAGGTCAGGTGTATCCGGTTTTATGATGCTTTCGGAGACAGAGAGATGGACTTGCATTGTTAAGTACTGAGCGTCTCGACAATGGCATAGGGATCTGCTGTGCACTGAGACCCTGGTCCCTGCCAGGACATACCCTCCTTTGGAAGGTGCATGGAAGCACACACTCTCTGAGGCCTCTAGCTGCAAGTTAAACTCACTAGGACTCCCACACACGCTCCAGGTCTTCCTTGGTGCAGCTAGATATGGGGTTGCATCCAGATGGGAAACCCCTGCTTGGTCCCTTGAAGTCTGGCAAAAAGCCAAGGTCGGGCGATAGTGGGCCAACTCTGTGACCTCTAGGTAGGGTAGAGCCCCAAGCCTAGGTACCGAAGAGACGGCATCCTAAGAGCTTCTGGGTCTCCAGAGTTAGGAAGCTAAAGCTGATCGAGCACCAAGTTAGAGTCAACTTTGAGACCCTGGGGACTTCGAGGAGGCTGAAGGCCAAGCTGGGGTCTCAGCGTCCCTCTGAATGGGCCGGATGGGTTCCAAGAGGTGGGCTCTCAAGCAAAGCAGTTACTAGATGAATTGCAGGCTAATCATTGCTGAGACCACTCAGTTTGTATCACTGTCCACACAGATAGCAAGAGGTCTCCTCTCCAGAGCTGGTTTGGTTCAAAGGGATGGGCCTTTTAGGATGAGACTCTTGTTGGGTCAGTTTCTTTTGATGGCCTAATAGTCCATAGCAACTCATTCCAGGTAAGGGGGCTGAGAGGTGTAGCAGTATCCCACAGGAATCTTGCTCTAAGCCGTGTGGAATCATCTTCCAGGCCAGTCTCTAGAGTTAGGTCCAAAGATTTTCTTCAAGAGCGAGTGGAGCTGGATGGGGTAGAGGTGGTAAGCCTCACTTGCACCTTCCAAAGGTGCCCTTTGCTGTCCCTGGAGGTGGAGTTACAAGTTTCCACACTCTGGTCTGCGCTGTAGGCAGGGGACTGTGGACTTGTCCCTGGGAGAGCTGGGAAGGCTCCAACCAGTTGGCATTTGGGGACAGACTGTGTGCTATCACCACTGAGGTGTGAGCTTTACTCCCAAGGATCCTCTGTTTGTTTTACATTCATAATTTGAATTTTTTTATTTTAAATTGAGAAACAGTCTCTCTGTAATTCCTAGGTTCACCCTGAATTCTTGGGTGTAAGCAATCCTCCTGCCTCAGCTTCCCAAGTGGCTAGGACTACTTTGGAGCACACGCCAATATTCTGCTTCCAGAATTAACTAGCAGATAAGAACATGATGCAGCTGCCTTAAAGGGGCCCCTCACACAGCTGGCCAGTTCCAAGCTTTATCCGTCTTGGTTAACTCCCATACAGTTAGAATGGCCACCCTGAAGCCGTGGGACTTCACATAGGGTTTAATCCTTTCTCTGCCAATTACATCTTTTATTCACTTGCCCACCATAAGAAAGAAAAGCTGTGTCCAGGTGGAAACTAGGAAGCAATAGCGTTGTGCCCTTTTCATGACTCATGTGTCCCTTTGTCTATGGTACATCTTTCCTCGTCACCTGATCTTGCCCTCTCTTGGCCGGCGCAGCACCTGTTTACATATATGTGTGTGTATCATGTAGTTTAGGATCCACGTATGCAGCAGCAGCATGAGAACATGTGGGGTTTTCCCCTCCTTTCATCTTTGCTTTCCGCGTGTCTCCATTTTCCTGCAGATTCTCTTGTCTCATTTCTTAGAGCTGAATCGTACTCCATCTCGTGTGGAGCACGTTTTCATTATCTGTTCATCTGTTGATGCGAATCTAGGGTGGTTCTGTTTCCTTGGTGTTTTAAATGGAGCAGCAATGAACAAGGATGCTTGTGCAAAAGAAACCTTCAGCAGAGCTCACGGCGCGTGGAAAATGTCTACTATTATACCTTAGACAGGGCAAGTATCAATGTTGACATAGAATTACAGAAGCAAAACACTGAGGGAGAAACTGAATCAACAAGTGAGATAAGAAGACGGACAGACTGTTTCAAAAGGAGAAACACAAATGGCCAATCACATAAAGTGTTCCGTGTCCCTGGTCATCAAGGAAATGCACATTGAAATTACTCTGAGATACTACCTTGCTATCTTAGAATGGCTATCACCAAATCTGAAACAATTGGAGAGGCTGTGGGGATAAAAGGACTCCTTCACTGCCGGTGGGTGTGCACATTAATACACTTGCTGTGGAAATACATTGGGAAATTCCTCCAAAGGTTAAAAACGGTGCTACCTTATGACCCAGCCAATCCTCTCCTGGGCTTGGACTCAAAGAACTCCATGTCCTACCACAGAGATATTTGTGCATCTCTTTTAAAAAGCAAGTCTTCTATAACTTTTATATTGATTTTTATTAAGTTTTAAGAAAGTGACTTTTGATACACACACCCATTACCCTCTTTCACCGCCTTTCGCTAAGTCTCTTCCTGATGAGCTCCTTTCCAACTTTCATGTCTATGGTGCTAGTGTGTGTGTGTGTGTGTGTGTGTGTGTGTGTGTGTGTNACTTTCATGTCTATGGTGCTAGTGTGTGTGTGTGTGTGTGTGTGTGTGTGTGTGTGTGTCTGTGTGTGTGAGAGAGAGACAGACAGACACAGAGACACACAAAGACAGAGAGACAGAGATACATAGACACACACAGAGAGACAGGAGACACACACAGACACACACACACACACAGAGAGAGAGAGTCACAGAGTTTCAGTAGTGTTACTTGCACAAATGTGGGTCTATGGCTATTTCCTGGAGTGAGGATTGAGGGCAATTTGCCAGTGGTTACAACACTGAAGACAATGTGGGCTCAAGTTCTTTGGAAGCAATGGGATTTATGGACATTTTATCCCAGTATACATAGCCTGCCATTCATTTTCTGAGCGTCATGTACAGAGCAGGTTTTTAGAGTTGAAGTTAGCCAGCTTGGCTTCTGTGGTCATGTAGAGCTCCTCACATAATGCAGGGTCACACGGTTGTCTCTGTTTCAAAAAGGTTCCTGGTTGTATATTGCAGCCTGTCAGTTGCCACATAAGATCAAATAATCACCCCACATCATTGGGAAGAATTCCTTTTGGCTGTTAAACTCTGTGTGCTCCTTCGAAGGCAACAACCGGCCTTGCTCTTGTGGGGCTGATTCTAGACTCCCGCCCATGTTTCTCTCTTTGCCAATACTGTCTCCATGACTGTATCTTTAAGTCATAGCAATCAGACATTGTGAGATCTTTGAGCTCGTTTCAGAGTAGTTTGGGCTATTTTAGGCCCTTTGTCATCCACATGTATCTTGCAATATGCTTATCTATGCTCAGCTCAAAAACAAAAACATGTAAAAGTAGCTTTTCTTTTCCCGATGTAATTGTTGTCCGAGAGGCTGTCTCCACCTGCTAACCTAGGCCTAGTCCCGGAAGCTTCCAGCCTCTGTGCGATCTAATCTCGGCCTAGAATGTTTCCCGCCTGTAACACTTGCTGCTGAATAAGTTCACCCTTTCTAGCTCTTTTTGAACTCTTGGCTGACTAGTTCAACTCAGCTGCTCTGGCTCAAACTCTTCTCCAAGCTGAGTGATTCGATCTGGCTTCCCTCGGCTTCTCTGAATTGCTCTGCTTGGCCCCAGACTCACTAAGCCATTTCTGATCTCCGGGCTCATTCTCATTCTCTGGCTCCTTCTGTCTTTACCTGTATCTTGCTTGTTCTCTCTCCAATTTGTCTCTGTAAAACTCTCCTGGTAACACGCCTCCCTCTCCCTCTCCCTCCCCGGGCTGCCCCAGTCTCCCTCTCAGCTCTCCTGCACTGCTCTCCATGAACTCTCCTGTATTCCTGACTGCGCTCTCTTCACCCGCACTGTGTCTCTCCCCTATGGAGCGAGCGTCCCTTTCCTCTCTCCTGAGAGCTGGGCATATCCTATTCTGTTAAACCTTTCTCTGACTCATCACTTTTTCTGCCACCCAATGAGACATCATTTTCAAACATGGCTGTTTCCTTCGACAAACTAGCTTCACCTTCATTGGGATGAAAGGTGTGCATTGAGGGTGTGTCTGTACTCCAACCGGAGGGATTTAAGGTGTGTGCCAAGGGATGAACCACACCCTAACTAGAAACACGTTCAAATATTCCTGTAACAAAAACAAACATGCACACACAAGGTTAGGCTCTTTCTTAGAATTATGTTAAATCTAGTTTGGAGACGGGGCATGATATAAGAAAACTCACTGCTCTTGAGAAAGACTACAGTTTAAACCTGAAGTTGGTCCATTTGCAACTGCCTCTTCCAAAGGGATCTGATACCCTCTTCTGGYCTCCATAGTACCCTGCTCTCATGTGCATGGACACACATGCGTGTATGTATGCACGCACATGTGTGTGCACACACACAATTAAAAATAACAAATCTTAGGAAAAAGAATTACATTAAGCCTTTAGATCATGGGGGTGGGGCATTTACCATCTCAGTCATATACATGACTGTGGTATGGGTATGTCTTTGGTGTCTTTTAACATCTTTTGCCTTCATTATGCAAATCTTGCATGTGTTATTAGATTTATACCTAATAGTTTCATTTTGGAATATATAAATGGAACTTTTAAATATGAATTTTCAGCTGTCCATGAGTTATCTGCAGAGACAGTATTGATTTGTGTCTGTTCACCTTGTTCTATGAGATGCTTCTCGTAGGTCTAACAGTGCAGGCTGTTAGAGCCTCAGTCTAAGCCTCCACCAGCTAGAGATGTGGTTCCTCCCTCTGTGGTCTGTCTGTGTCTTCTGTTTATAGTTCTCCGTCTTGAGCTGGTGACCCGACTGCTCCTTCCAGCACGAGACGGAATGAGCCTGAGAGTGGACACCATTGCTTTGCCCTTCAGACATAAACATCCAGCCTTTTCCATTATATGTGGTGTTAACTGTGTGGGCTTATTAGTGTCCTGCATCTTCATAAGATTCTGGAAGTTTTGTTCTAGGTTTTGCTTGTTATGTGTTTTTATTATGAATAGTTGYTGGATTCTGTCAAAGACATTTTCTGCCTGGGTTAATGTGCTGTGTGGGTTTTGMTAATGACAGAGTTTGCATTCATTAAATTTGAAAAATGAAACCAGCCTTCCATGTTAAGATAAACTCCATCTGGCTTTGGTGTACCATAAATATATATAATATATGATGTATATATGTAATATGTGGTGTTAACAATATACTATATGGATATATAAGATAATATATATTATTGGATTTGACTTGTATTCTAGTCTCATCTATATTGCAATGACAAAGCGTTTAACCAAAGCAACTTAGGGGAGGACCAGGTTTATTCGGCCTACACTTCTAGGTCACAGTCCATCACTGAGGGAGGGCAGGGCAGGRACCTGAGCCAAAACTTGAAGCAGAAGGCATGGAGGAATACTGCTTCCTGCTCCCGGATAGCTAGTCTCCTTGTACAGCCCAGCACCTTCTGCCTAGGGAATYGTCCCACCTATAGTGGCCTCCACTAATTAGCAAGACAATCCCCACAGCCGTGGAGCTGAAGTCAGAGGGGAGGTGCACACGTAGCCAGCAGCCACCTACCTGGAGCTCTCCCTTGTTTTCACAGGGACTTTACATTCCAGGCCCTCATAGCCCTTTAGGGAGACAATATAACGTGCATTCCTTACTTCACCTTGTCCTGGGGCTCTGCTCTGGACCAGGCCTCGGAGGATAGGCAGACTGTAATGAYYAAAACAAGATGGTCTGTGCTCAAGAGAAAGAGGCTAATGGTCTGCTGGAGAGCTGTGTGGGTCTGGACTCCAGAACCCTGGGCCCGAAGCCAGACTGCCCGGGTGTGGCGATCGGCTCAGCTGGTTATGCAGCTGGGTAAACTGAGGAGCACGTCTTTGCCTCAGAGCTTCAGCTGGTAATCTGTGAGGGGAGGCGCTGCTGCAGACCCCCGGTAAATGGTTGTGAGGATCAAGTGAGTTCATGCTCTCAGCTCATTACCTCAAYGGGATTGCTCAGAACCATGCCTCACACTCAGGCGCAGGTTCCTGTGCGAAAGTATGCGCCATACTTTGTGCACGGTGAAGCCACACTTGAAAAAAACAATGACATAAAGTCCTGGCACGGGTTCAGACCTTCTCTGGTGGGTAAACCTAGGRTTGGGGAGGATGCCGGTAGGGATTAGGGTGAAGGTGCAGCCTCGGGAAGAGATCAGCTTAGGGGCCACGCGGCCCTTCAGTGTGCAGACAACTGCAATCCCCTGGTTCTTATTCTGATCGTTGTGAGATCTGGTGCTCCTAGAGGAGACACGGTGTGACAGGAGGTGACATAAGATGATGAGATAGTAAATCCAGGAGCAGCCAGTGGGCTGCTTCTCTCCTGGGCTGCTTTCTTGGTTCAAGGCAGTTTTGTAGAACCTGCAGGGGAAGGGGAGAACTTGGCACTCACCATACCTTCAGTTAAGACCCCCGGAACAAACTGACCAACATGCACTGCAGCTCACAGGTGGCCCCTGCAGCCAGCACTGCCGCATAGGAGGGCGCAGGCCCTAAGGTATGAGATCACTGGCTTGGCGCTTCCCTTTTGCGACGCTTAGGGTCTGGCGCCACCGTGTGGCCACGGGGGGAAGACACCTACACAGGATAGAGGCCATCCAAAAGGCTGAAGTCTCTGATCTCGAGGCTTGGACCGCCTCAAGGACTCAGGGAAAAGATGTGGCATCCTGTYGCCTGCCCATTCCCTACAGCTCCGGGGATTGAGAGGGAGGCAAAATCTATGCAGCTCGGAGAAGACTGCGGCATCCCACCTGCTCTGGGAGATRGCCTGATCCAGGAGCTGTCAGAGTCATGTTCAGTAAAGGAAGTGCTTGGCACTTTCYAAAGCTGAGTCAGACCGGTGGAGTGTAGATTCGGGGACCCCTATAYACACTCTCTCAGAATAACGGAGACAAATCAGTTTAGACTCTTGTCTTGGGCATCTGGTCTAGAAAGTGGTCTAGGCTGTGCTTGTATCCAGAACTAGTTTATTACAAGCCAGCAAACACCCCTCTGTTACCAACTGGTGACCAAGACTTAAAAGTGGAAGAGAGAGTAGCCAGCTGGGCGTGGTGGTCCACAGTACTCAGGGAATGGAGCATCAGAAGCTCAAGCTTATTTTGTCTGTGTAGCAAGTTCAAGACCAGCCTGGGAYATACGAGTCCCTGCTTCAAAAATTCAGAACTGGGMAAGTTCCACTCCCTTTCTCTCTTTGCTTTCACTCCAGGGCAGAGGCCATGGGGTGCTGATTACCAGGAGGTGTGACATCCAAACCTAGGTGCCTTGACCCAGGGGACAGGTTCCGGCTTTGCTCCTGCCTCCCCTGACAGAGGGAGTTTCTTTCTG
>BDUI01000489.1:175548-203832 GCA_002335545.1 Apodemus speciosus | reverse complement strand
CTTTTCTTCATGCCTCGTCCCCAATCCTCTCTTTTAACTGCTACTGTAAGCAAAATTCTGAGATCTTACTTTGTGCAGGAAGTAGTGTGGGGACTCAGGCACTGTGTACTGGTGAATCCAAACTTTGCTGGGACAGGCAGCAAGGGGGTCTTTCAAAAGTTGGGGTTGGCTTGTGTGGTTTTGGTCTTTAGTGCTGGTGTGTGTGTGTGTGTGTGTGTGTGTGTGTGTGTGTGTGTGCTGTATATGTGTTTCTGTGTATGATGTGTCTGATGGACAGAGAACAAAATACTGCAAACAGAAATGAACAGAAAATCAAATCAATCTATCAGATGCTATTTCTCAGATGATGTACTCGCTCGCCTTGGTGAGAAGCCACTGTCTCACAGCTATGCAATCTTCCAGTTTCCCTCCACCCCCTTCACCTCAGATTCCAAGCTGTTTTCCATATCCCTCACAGATTGTTTTTTTTTTTCTTCCTTTATCCAAGAACTACAATGACCAATCTCTGGTTCAAGGTGAGCATGCTACAGTGATTATTTGCCTGAATTTAAGAGCTAACAACCACAACAAAAGTTTTCTTTGCTTTCATTCGAAATGATTCGATGTACTAATCCTGTTTGGTTCTGTAAGCAATCTGATGTGTATTTTGTGTTTCTGTGTTTACGGTTTGTTTTCATCCTCTTTTGGTTGGAAATGTTTAATTTCCTTTAGAGCTTCTACTTTTCATGGTATATGTTTTGGGGATATGTTGACTTAATGCAAGAAAAAAATTTGGCTTAAGTGGAACAATGAGCCTGTGATCTCTGGGGCTGAGGATAGGGTGGTGGGGACTTTGCGCCTGGAGCTATAACTGTAGCCCTTCCAACCTGATCCCGAATCAGACCCTAGCTGGGAGTGGGTGAGCTCTGGAGAGGATCTGACCTGTTGGATATTTCTCTTCCTTTATTTGTGGTCATCTAYATGGAGTAACCTGTCCCCAGAGGGCCAAGTTAAACCTTCCACCTCACCTTTTGGCAAGTTTCATCCTTCCCAGATAGATGTTACTTCATACCCACTRACAAACCTCACTTTTCTATCCTTTTCCAGTGCCCCGTCCCCTGCCAAYATAGACATCAGCTTGCCTCTGTTTTCCCTTTGAAGTTAATGAAAGTGCAAGGGGACTCTTCAAGGGCCTGAAAGCATCAATGCTCAGGAAGCCAGCCCTGTACCTATACACTGTATACAGTGTGTGCTRTGTAGTGGAGTGACATGAGTATGTCAGCTTCCAGCTCGTTAACAATGTCCTGTGAAGCTAATTTAAGTGAACTGGTACAGCTTTGCAAGGTCTTGAGATGTAGTTATAGGGAAGAAGAGAGTCCTGGGGTTCTATAAAGCACAACATAGGCAGGGAAAGCCCTGCAGGCAGAAGGCAGCTCCTCCCTTATTTAGGCTGAGAATGCACAAGTCTGATTTTTGTTCATGGTTTACAAATCTTGCACAAGGTGGCTGAGCCATCCAAGACAGTTTTTAACAGACAAATTCAGACACTGCCTAACTGCTGTAGCACAAGCTGCTCCCTCACCCTAATTGATGGGAACATAGATGGCATTCCTTGAGATAAAGAAAGATCGTTGCTTGCATGAGAGTAGCATCGTCTTTAACATCTCCCCTGCCTCCCTGCTCCCTTAGCTATCAAGAGATGCTTGAGACACATCCCAGGGACTTCTTACTCTTTCTTYCTTCTAAAAGCAGTGCCTCTTTGGACATTGTTTTCTGGAGACATGGAGGCCCACCTATATGAGCACCCCCTCCCAGAAATCTTTGCCAGAATCTAAGCCATCTGCAAGGTTTAGACCCTTCCTCTCGGGACCTATGCTGTCCATGTTCAGGCCCAGATATGGCCACTCAGATCCAATCTTTCCAGATCTTCCAAAAAATGCAGGTTTGGGACAAAATGAAGAGAAGCCAAAAGGAAAAGTATGAGGGCTGTGTCAACTCCCAACTCTGGGAAGGGACACATATTCCTGCCTCTGAGTTCTGYGATGGTAGTGACTCTCAGGGACTGTGTCTGTGCTGAGGAAGCACCTGTCAGAGTGGCCATGCCCTGCTGTAGTTTGTGGACTGACCTATGGTAGAGGTGCCTATTGAGGCTGTGCAGCATGCATGTACATGCCAAGAATGCCCAGGCTGGGGAAGGAGGGGAGTCCCAGAGTTATCAAGGGAAGGAAGACAATTAGGGCACAGCCAAGTTCTCAAGTTCCCTGTAGTACCAGGAACCATGCTGTCAGAGTAAGCCCCATCAGGACCATGGGGCAGTGTTAGCCACCTGTAGCAGGACACTTTTAGAAGGACAGGGAACTCCCTTCCCTGGGATGCTGACTTGACTAAGAGCAAGCCAAGCAGGAGACTGATACTGCCCCCTCACCTAGCTCGGTCCACAAATATCTTACAAGGCTAGAAATCTCATTCCATGTTACAGGCCAAGAAACAGAGGCCTGGGGTTCTGTGGTCAGTCAGAGGTACAGCTGAGGGTCTATAGAGTAGATTCTGGTCTGCCTCAGGGATTCACTCGTTTTCAGGTTCTTTCCACATCATTTTTTTTCTTGCCAAAGCTCACAATGATCAGGCGGCTCACATAGCCTGGTAGAGACTGAGATGGATACCAAGAAACCTGCCATTTTGTTTTCATCCGACAAACACAGCAGGAGGGCCACGGGTAAGAATCTGAGGTGTCAGCCTGAGGTGGGGATGAGCATCGGGCTAGGAATCACGTCTTTTCCTGTCCCGATATTTCTAGTTAGGTTACTTACCTCCCGTGAGCTTCTGTTTTCCTGTCTCTGAAATGCAGAGGTGGGGCTTCAGCCTCTATGAACCATGCAGCCAGAGAACACTGGACATCAGGATGAGCAGTGCAATGATGGAGAGTCTCATGTAATGAACCGATGTGTTCAGACCTAGGAAGGACAACCGTGCTCCAAACCTTAACCGGGGAAGGAAAGGCATAATGACAAGATGGAACCAGCTTAAGTGAGAGAAGGAAGCAGCAATGGAGGATAGTACAGGGGACAGAGAGGGAGCCAGGGAAGTGGGCATGTGGGGTAACTGAGAGGGGTTTGAAGGTGGGGAAGATAAGATGGATGTACTCAGCTGACCCTCTCAGTCCCTGCCTTCTTATGTCTGTGACAGCAGCTCTTCCAGCTCATTGCCTACTACTACGCTGACTTGGTGTACTTGTTTGGACACACAGTCCCAACTCTGCACTAATCCTAGAGGTTGTCCATCATGAAAGCCTTTCCATCCCATGCACAGAGCTGAGTATCACTGGTAGGAGGATCTCAGAATGTCAAGGAGATACTGTCATCTCAGTTTTGTTTATGCCCTCTGTCACAGGTCCCCAAAGACAAAAGTCACTCTCACCTTTGTTCCCCATAGGATATCATGAAATCAGATAGTCTTCCTTCAGAATCATCCCAATGTTGCCTACTATAGTCTCAGCTACTTTCCTTGCTTTGAGTCCCCAGGGGACAGAGATCCAGTATTTGGGACCCATGGATGTACCCTTGGTCTTGCCTGGTCCAGGAACTCCTGAAGACAACAATGGAAAACCCAAACTCACCCCACCATATTCTCTGAGAAGGAAGTAATATGACAGAAGGCCCCACACCCACAGCCAGGCTGGAGAAAATGTCTGGCCTCACAGTGATTTCTATTTACAGGTTAATTGATTTTAGTTCTTCTCTTACCTATCCTGATGTTTGATGATCAAACTTCAAAGCTTGGCCTTCCCTGGTGTTGGCCCAGAAGGGCAGGAGGAACCCTGGGAGCCACATAGATTAATATTCATATAATCTCTAAAGCTTTGAGAACCTTGAGATCTTCCCTTACGCCTCAAACCAATCCTCTTGTTGTACTTCCTAAACACACAGCTCAACTTGTACTATGTTGTCCATGGACCAGGGATTATACTTCAGCTTCAGAGAGAAAAAGAGTGTCTCCTGGAGTGCTTCCAATCCCCAGGTCAATGAAGCACAAACATGAGGGCCAAATCAGTCAAACTCTGGCCTTTCGCCCTCACACTTCCGCAAGTTCCTCCCTGAACACATGAGATTTCCTTCCATCCATTTTCCACTGTCCCCCCACAAAGAAACTAGGCATTCCACCAGGGCCTCTCAGCCTTCCCTCTGGCTCAAGGCTGCCCTGGTCTTTAGTTGTCTCCAGTATTTCTCAATAGAGCAAATTTCATCCAAAGCAGGATCTAGTCACAAGTGGAAACCCGTATGACTATAGCTCATGTATTAAACCATCCGCTGAAGTCTGGTTCAGTGTGAGCCATAGATATATTGGAGCTCCAGTCCCTCTGCGCCTATTGTTCTAAGTCTATAGAGCTTTCTGGTCACATACACCATGGCCAGCTGTTCCTTTGCCAAACGCATGTGTCTGAGCTGACCTTCGATAGTGAGCTGTTTTCATGATTCGCCCAGCCCTGGATCCTCCTGCCCTGCTCCTTCCCTCTGTCCATGTTCCTATCATTTCAGGACATAAGGACAAAGGAACTAGTCTCTGTAGTAGTCACTACCACTCCAGACAGTGACAGAGCATGCATACAGTCAAGGCTGAAGATGCTCTTCTGGGTAGCCCATTAGCTTCCCCATTGAAGGATTATTAATTGAAATAATAAGGGGAAGGGGATTCCTTGGGATGCCAACTGGCAGGCACCTCTTGCTTCTGACAGCAGCTGATCCAAGAAAGGAGCTGGTCTTGCTACAGTTGGTGCATTAAGGGTTGCAAAGGCCAGCAGCCCTCTTCTTAGGAGCTACCACTGTGAAAAATGCTCCAGGGAATTAAAACCCCATGGCATGCTCACCACTGACTCTAACTGGTAAGCTCCTGGGACCCCCGGCTCCCACTTGGTAAGAAGGCAGAGGATAACCCTACAGGACAGGTTACTCCTGATTAGATAAGCTAAAACTCCTTCCAGGAGTGAGCACAGAGAGCACAAAAGCAAAATAACAACAATGACAAAGGAAAACCCTCTTTCCCCCTTAATTTTACCAGGGTTTGCAATTGAACACATTTGCTACCCTGACTTTAAAAGTTCTTTTTTTTTTTCCATCTTGAAGCAGGTGTTCTTGCTGGGACTTACTTTAGGGTCAGAGATCACTGGGCTGCTGCTGGCCTGGTGAAAAGGCTGACATTGGTGGCCACAATATTAAGCCAAATTTACAATCTTTAGTCGCCTCCATCTGTAAGTGTTCTGTATCTACCTCATTATGATTCTTTTGGTTTTCTGTGCTTCCGTGTTGTGTACAATGTCAGAGGTGAAATGTAGATAAAAATATATATATATAAAATATATATTTTTTGCTTTGCAATAAAGTTCAAAGCTATAACACAGAATATTCATGAAATGTCATAGCCTTTTCTTGTCCTCTTGGTTGTGAACTGTCCTCGGGAGCCCTTTTGCCTGTTCACTAGAGTCAATATTGTTATGTTGGCTATTTGCTAAGCTATTCAATTATTTTCACTGTACTTTTTTTGGACACATTGAATAAGATACTAGGATTCTTGAACAACTCTTGGTTTCAAAGGTGCTTTATTTCTGTGGATGCAAGTGACCGAATGGAAATGTCTCTACAGACCGGATCTTCTAGATAATAGGATTGATCTTAACACCTTTGCTCTTTGGGTTTGTGTAGAACTAAAGGTTTGTGCATAGGGGGTTGGGGAAGGACACATTGGTTTGGCTTTGGTTTTGTTTTGTTGCTGAAACCTTTTCTGTTTATTTGTGTCCAATATAATTCCCTTTTGTAATCTCCACTTTGCGGCATGGAGGACAGGCTGCGCGAACTGCCTGGCTATGTGGTCTGACATGGCTACTTTCCTTGTTGACACTGATTGCTATTTTCTCTAGGTTGATATCATGTTGTACTACTTGGAGGTGAACTACTGTACCCAGCCTCCACTTCTTCTCTAAACCTTCTGGAACTCTCTTCCATACCAATATGTTAAGAGGAATGGTGCTTTGGAACCGTTCACAGTGCACAAGCTGGAGCACCTAATAACTCATGGTTCCCTGGAGAGTCCAGGTGGATAACGGGACAGGTTCGTGAGATCCTGAATGGAAGGTGGACTGTCTTCAATTTATCATGTTTATCCATGTGTTTGGAAAAAACTTACCTTCATTTCACTAAGCACATCCATGTTGCAAGCCCTGTATAATTTGTACGCTTCAACAATCCTTGTTTTTCCTGTGTTTTGGGCCAAAAACTATGTATGTCTTTTCTCAAAGTAATTAAATGTGTTTGAAATGGGATGAAGAAAGGTTTCAAAATTAGAGGAAAATATCCTTATAAATGACACTTCTGCCAAACTCTAGACCTGTCCTACTATTCCCCCAGCTCTGAGGAGCTAGGGGAAAAGGTAGTCCAATGGGGGCAAGTGGTGATCTCCCTATAAACGCATACAATGCTACAAGGAAGTGAAAACACTTTGGATCAAGTTCATATTAGGTTGTGTCTCTTCTTTTCTTCTAATGATCATAAGGAATTGCTTGGTGTCTATCAATGGTTGACGTTCCAACTTGTATTTGAAGGAGGTTTGTTTTGTTCTCTAACAATGCTGAGCTAGCATTGAAAACAACCATGGCTACGTTACACTCCGCTTGTTCCTGGCTGTTTTCCTTTTTATGGTATAATGGTCTTTCCATGAGTTGAAATGCAGAGAACGTGTATACTGAAGGTGGGTGTATACTGAAGGTGGGTGGAACACACTAGTGTTGATTTGGAGGAAAAACATAATGATAAATATATTTATATATATGTGTGTGTGTATGTGTACCTAGGTAAGTGGGAATACATGATACACACACACACACACACACACACACACACACACACACACACACACGCATGAGTACAATAGCCATGCACTTCCAAAGTTGGATTTCGGTTCGTAGGAATTTCCCACCTCACTGAGCTTTCGATAATTACAAGATTTCATTGGAAATAATTAAACGATTGAAAAATATTTGCTTAAATTTTTCCTGTTCCTTCCTCCTTCCCTTCTTTCCTCCTTGCTTTCTTCCCTTCCTTCCTTCAGCACTAGAAAGCACAATTCCCATTATTACTTACCCTTTTGGGTCCATAGCTTCAGAATAGTCCAAGGTATAAACTGGGATTCTTCCTTGTCTCTGCCTCCTGCCCACCATGTCACCCAACACCAAGAGAAAGCAGAAATGCCTGACCATGTCAAATCACCTGTACATGTGCTCTGTTCCCCAAGTTTTTCCATGGTTAAGCTTCCATTCTGGGAGAACCTTCTAGAACTTGAATACCAGTTTCCCTTTTCTTTCCATGCAGGCTCTAGGCCACAGCCAACATTGGAGCTGTCTTCCCTGCATTTGGTAGAAAGAGAGCAAGAGTCTTAGTCGCAAAGAGCACAAGGTTCAGAATGCTTTTTTGTTGTTGCTGCTGTTTTGTTGTTGTTTTAGAGGAAGGTCCGATGGGCTTGGATGATGTTAATAGTCAACCAAGGAGAAGACATGGGTGGGACTTATGTACAGAAAAGCCTGTTTTGCCCATGCAGTGACCTCTTTGCTTCCTCATGAAGAAAGATTTCAAAATTAGGGGAAATATCCTTATAAATGATACTTCTGCCAAACTCTAGACCTGTCTTACTATCCCCCAGCTCTGAGGAGCTGGGGGAAAAGGTGGGAGCAAGTGGTGATTTCCCTATAAATGCATGCAATGCTACAAGGAAGTAAAAATACCTTGGATCAATTTCATATTAGGTTGTATCTCTCTCTCTTTTCTTCTAATGATCATAAGGAATTGCTTGGTGTATATCAATGGTTGACATTTCAACTTGTATTTGAAGGTTTGTTTTGTTCTCTAACAATGCTGGGCTAGCATTGAAAAACAACCATAGCTATGTTGCACTCTGCTTGTCCTTGGCTGTTTCTCTTTTTATAGTATAATGATCTGTCCATGAGTTGAAATGCAGAGAACGTGTATACTGAAGGTGGAACACACTGGTGTTGATTTGGAGGAAAAACATAACGATAAATATATTTATATGTGTGCATGTCTGCCATGCTCTGACCTTCCTTGCAAGGGCTGGTTGTCAGACAATGAATCTATTTTACCTCAAAGAACTTCCCTGAAAAAACAATATTCCCATTGAAAATTCAGCCAATTGGCCACCAAGAGTATTTTCTATACTAAGCACAGAGATAGAACCATAGGGTAATCAAAATGTAAAACATATTTTAATGCATTTAATAGAAGGGGTAAGAATTGCACACAAACCCTATCACACCATAGGAAACAGAGCACAAGAGAAGTTCCCAGTGCAGTGGGCATCTGCAAAAAGATGGTGTTTCCAAGCAGAAGTAGATGCAAAGACTTTGAAAATGATAGCTTATACCATTAGATCAGATTCTGAAGGGTTTATGGGATGCGTGGAGATGGGCCACTAGGGTTGGCTATGATCTCAGTCAGGTATCATGTGTTTACCTAAGATTGTTTTCTTCCTAATAAGAATGCATTCTGATCTCCAGCATGCTCCAGTTGTGGCTTTCTCCCCAGAACTGGGATTGTCARTTCCAAGTGTAGCCTAGCCTTGAGGATGGGCCTTGGCCTGAGCAGATAGCCTGTGGGATGCAGAAGGTTAGCACTTCTAGCGCTTGACACCAGAGCAACAGCCATCAAATTTCCTGTTTCCCTTAGTCTTGTTTCTTATGGTTATTCTGTCTTTATTCTTCCTACAATAACAATTATTACCAATCCACAATCCAGGGTTTTTTTCAGCAGATAAGAACCCAGCCCTGTTGGCCTAGCATCCATCCAGAAAGGATGGACTGCAACTTCATATGAATGTTTTAAGTCCTGAGCTTCAGGAGATTGAAGTTGAGCCACCCCCTCACTTTGCACCTGCTAAGTGGCATTAAACCCTTGCTCAGCCCCACAAGCATCATACCCCATGCCCATGTTGTCCTCTGAAGAGTGTGTGGCCCAAAGATCTCATTTAGATCTCATTCATGCGGATTGGATTTTGCTTCCTTTTGGTTTGCTAAGTGAAGGCCTATTTTATTTAGTGGACACAAACTCTTGTCTTCAGATTAACCTTAGTGCCTAATGGGATATGCCACAGCTTTATTTTACAGAGGAAAATAAGATGGGGTGGTTGAATAACTATCCTTGCTTCCCTCAATTAATAAGAAAAAAAACATGGCACATGGCTAGATGTCTTGGGCAAACCCCCTCATCTTTCCTGCCTCACCTCTGATCATGCACACACTTCTTGATCAATGAGTTCTTTGCCTCCAGGAAGGTTCACTTCTCTGCTGATATATTTTATCTGGATCTGCAGATAAACATGTCTACAACAGCCACAATGGCTTTACTGATGAAATGCTTACACGGTCAAGAGAAGAGGGTCGAATAACATTCATTTGGGCCTGACAGATGGCAACAAACCTATTTCCCTCACTTCCGAAGACTTTTCTCCTGTTAGAATGCCAACACAGAATCTATGAGAACCTACTTCATTGATTAGTTTCTTTTTAGACCTCTCCCAGGAGGCCAGTTTTCAAGGATCACCCCACTCAGCAGAGAAGGGATCAGAGCATTGAGTGACAGCATTGTTTTGGGAGAACCCACACTGCTAAACAGAAACTAAGCAGGTTCTGCTGGTCTCAAAGGCTGGGCTCTTGCTTTGCTTCAGGCACAACTGTCTTTGTCTCAGACCTCCTTAACCAACAGCCATTGCTTACGAGGCTAAAGGAAGAGATTTCTTTTCTTTAGGGTAAGGGCTCCACCAGATTCCTAAGTCCCTGACCAGTTACCACAGTCTACTTTCCACTCAGTTCTGCCACTCCCTCCCTCACTAATGCCTGACAGATATCCCAGAAATGCACTTGACTAGACCCATCCCCAAGTCATGCACAGTCTGTTGGGGGAAATCCAGTTCAAAGAGATTGAATGGAGTGGTGCTCTCTGGGGTTCATAGGACAGGAAGATGGTCTAACATAACTGATTTAAAAAACAGAAGTGGTGGCGTGGCTTTCCTGGGCTCTATGCCTCCCCTGACTGATGAGCATTCCTCATGGGTCTCGGTACTTCCTGAATTTAGGAATTATGAACATTGATGAGGGAACAAACATGGTGTACTCCATCTTCTTTCCTGCTCCATTCCATGAAAGTCCCCAGTACTGAATGCCAAAGCTTGTCTCTGGAGACCATTTGTAGAGGATTCGCAAGGGCCCAAAGAACCCTTCTCCAAAACGATGCTCACTTAAGAAAAATGTCTCAACCAGGAAAAGAGACAAGGAGAGTGGAGAATAATAACACGTTCTTCTTTCTCTGAACTAGCTTCTCCAAGACAGAGGATGGTTGCTTGCACCCACACTGTGCTGATATTGATCCCAAGCTGGAAGAATGAGTTTCTCTACTCCCTCACTTCCAGGAGAAATGAGACTGCCACTATGCCTTGTGAGCTGTCATTCTTGGCCATCAAGTAGTCACCATAGGCCTCTTACAGAAGTCGTGAATCTATATTCTATGATAGGGTTATGGTTACGGAGGATAAGGGAGAAGAATATTCTGAGGATCAGCTAGACAATGAGGCCTTACATTACTCAGCCAACTTTCAAAAGCTCCCTGTGAGCTCAGAAGACATAGGCCAGTCTCCCAGCATCCTCTTGGGCCCAAACTGATTGCCACCGATTCCTTCTTTGCCACTGTTCTGTCCTATTGTCATGGCCAACTCTGAGATCTCTGCTGGAGTACTTTATCAAAAGTGTTCTGAAGTCAGTGTGTATCATCGGTGTCATTACATTAATTACTTACTAGACGCCCATTTCCAAAGCAGTATATATTTGTCTCCTAGTGAGTCCATCATGGCAATTGCTGGTGGTATTTTAAAGTTCTCACTGCTTAACAGTGATGAGACATAGCATTGTTCTTTCTTGAAACCTTCTAGAAAGAGTTACTGTTTCCACTGTAATTTCCTAGTTTGACTTGGCAAACTGGAGCATATGAGTCGACTGGGCATATAGCCAGTGGTTTTTTTTCCCATGTGGATTGAGAATAACTTCTATAAAGAGAAAGCTGGAATTGAGGAAGCTATGCTGGGACATCATAAGCACAGCTCCTATCTAAGGAGAATCTGGTTTCACCACAATCCAAGTAAGATAGGTGGCACACCGGATGCAGTGTCAGCCTAACGCACTAGCCCTAATGCAGTTTCCTCTTCAGCAAGTGCAGACAACGCTCTTCAATGTCTTTTGCTAGCCTAGAATTCTGTTGTCAGCACACCCACTCATCTATCAGAGGAACACAGTTCAGTTCCCCCTTTCCTAACTCACACTAATGTTTATAAGGGTATGAATCCAAGAAGATTGTGGTGGTTCACATAGAAAGAGCCCATCTCAAAACAAAGTCAAACAAAACAAAGACAAACATCTCCAAAATCAATTATATTTTTCTTGATTTTAAAGGAAAAAATGAAGCCAACTGCTCATTGCTCTGATAAACATGCCCAAAACACTTATTTTGCTTAAGAACAGACAAACAAAAACCCCAGCATTGCTTCTCACAATCCCTGTTTTGTTGATGATGTTAAACATTCTAAGTGTGAAAGGAGAAGAAGATCTGAGTGTTCTGAGACAAGGTGCTAAGCAGGGAGCCAGCCATCTTAGATGTTCAGAAATTAACCAGCAAACCAAATAATGCCATGCACAAAAGAACCCTGCACATGCAATTGTCTTTTAGAAGGCACCTACAGCAGATGAATGTGTCACTAATCCTGTGCTCTGGATAGAGAAAGTCATAATGCCCCACAGAATGGGAAGATGAGATGTGTTTAAGAGAAAGAAACAAGGGAGGCTTTCCCTGGCATTTCCTGAATGCCTACTGTGTGCTTTGTCTCTGATCACTATGAATTAGGTGGTTTCACATTCAGTGTGAGGACGCTGGAGGTCAGAGAAGTGGACTTGCCTGGGGTCACACAACTACAATGAAGAGATCACCCTAGACTTCAGTGTCAGTTTGGTGATATGCAAACCACGTCAAGCGATAGGAATGCAGAAGCCACCTTGCTGCCATGCCAGTGCCACCAGTGTCAGTTCATGAAGCATCATTACTGAAAATGCCTTTCAGCCAGGGGCAGCTCCATGATGGATAATGGTACCAAGTACTCCAAGGTATGGAGAATGACCCATGCAGACCTGCCTTGGAGGGTGATTTTGTTTTCCTGTCATCCCATCCCCTAATTTCATTCTGTCTCTTTCCTCACATGAACACATCTGTTATCACCTATCTTTACATGATGCATCATTAGGAGAAAGGAGGTCTTGCTACCTGTGCAGAACTCTGGGGATTTATTTGAAGACTATAGCATTTGTAAAGGTTATTAAGGTGGACCAGCTGTTTAAAGTCCTCCATTAGCAGAAAGACCCATAGTCAGCAAAGCCTATTGACATCAGCTGTCTGGAAGGGGCCGGTCACTAGAGGTGCCCAGAGCAATGTGCAAAGGGCCACACTGTGGGCTATCCCGAGGTCAGACAAGGCTGGGAGTGCAGAGCATTTCCAAAGTAGGAGAGTGGGCTGAGGACTGGTGACTAACTCTGGGGAAACTTGGTCAGAGAGATTTGGAGATAGGATCTCTTCTGGCCAAAGGGAGGAGTGAAAGCCCCCTTTTTGCCAAAATCAAGGAATGTACTTCATTTTAGAGGGAGCCCATGCTTCTTCTGACAGCCAGATTTTAACGAATCACAGAGTACTTCCTGGACTCACACCACCGCTTCCCACTCAGTGTCAAAGGCAGGGAGACCTCCTGGTGGCGCAGAGGATTCAGAGCTTCTCTCTAGGCTAGAGACATGAGTCCACCCATGTATACAGGTCATTAGGAGGAAGCCAGTGGATCATGTTACCAGCCACAGCTCAGAGATGGGACACACTGCTTTCTACATCTTCCACTGGTCTAGCTAATCCTGTTCCCAAAGCAACTCTTGTGCTAAAATGGCCTCCTTTAAAACCAGCCCCACGGTTCACCATCAAATAGGGAAGAGTGTGGCTTTCTTGGACTTGGACTGCGGAGAGCTTCATGAAGAAGGCCAAAGACCAACAGGCAGGGTTTGTGGCTTCTCCAAGCTTCTGGCCTGCTGCTTTCTGGGTCCAGTACTAAATATTTGCCCCCCCACCTTGGTCACAGAAAGGGTGACCAAGTGCCTCTCCAGTACCTCATGAACCTTCGAAAACACCCCCTATTCTTGATGCTCTGGGTCTCAAGAGGCAAGTCTTCCACAGGCCCTCTTGTTCTCCTCATGTCCCACCCATGGACCTGGTCAGTTCTTTTAGCCAGCTTCCTCTTTTCCAGCCTTTTGCYCCTAAGTGGGGCTCAGGAGGTGAGCCACCCATTCTCAGAAGTTCTTCTAGACTCTTGATTTTTTTCCCTTCTATACATTAGACTCTGAGAGGCACTGTCTCCTTGGCAATGGCCATCAATTTACCAAATGGAGGCCACTGGGCCCCTACCCTCATCTTCCCTGCTTGCTTCTGTTGTTTTCTTTCTGTGCAGTAGGTGGCGCCACCCTCTCTTCCCCACAGCCTGGAACTGTGACTGACTCTCAATGCATTGTGGCCAGGAGGCTTGCTCTCACACATTGTTTTCTAAGTCTGAAGGGGAAAGCTCCGTGATGCGGGACTCCCTCGGGATCCTCCATTCTTTAACTCCAGTTTTCTAGTTATTTTCTCGTTGAAATTGTTACCAGTTTTGAAGGAGTAGACACCTTGTGCTGGCGAATTGTGCAAAACACCACCCTCCCTCGTTCCTAGCATTGGAAACATCCTAAGCGCCCTGTCTGTTAAGACCGCCATCTGTTTATCTGAGTTGATTTCGATTGGTGCATTCTCACTTATCAGGGACCTCTGATTCTAGAACAAAATCAGCCACTTATTCTAGTTACTGTAAGCAAACATAACTTTTACTGTAATTTGAAAACCCTTGCACTGTAATAGTATTTAAACAAAAAACAACAAAAGCAAATCCGTTGAAACTGATTTTGTATTTTTGATTCCATCTGGATTTTCACATTTTTTATATCTAACCATAACCACAGCGGAGCTTCCATGGCTTGTGTTCAAGGCCTTGTTTTCTTTCCAGGTTGAAGTCCTAAGATTGTGTTGATGCCAAAAGTTTAAGGGAGCAGGACTGGGGCTTGATTAGTGGCACTTGCCATGGAGACGTCCCTGCCCTGGCGCCAGGGACACCTTTCCTAGAAGAGCAAGCCTCGCCGCATCCCATTGCGTTGCGAGTTCCTACAACTCACATCTCCAACGAATTCAAGGCCAACGGTTTGGGTCCAACCTTTGCCAGGGACTCTCTCAACTGAGCGGCCCCACCCCTGCATCGCCCAGCGTCCTGGGCAAGGGAGGACGTTTTTAAAAACACTAAACTTTTGGAATTGATTTGTGATTATGATTTTTTTCCTTCCCGCTGGAAACATGCTGAGCAAAAGACAGCATGATGTTACCACCCCTCTGCTTCTCCAAACCGATACACCTGTTGTGCGCTTTTGTTCCTTAGTGAAGAACATTCTAGACACAGACCTAAATACGAACTCTTTGCCTCCTGTATTTCCAGTTAGCAATTCTCCCTGTGTATTCCTGTTGACGTGTTTTCCTTCTTAGCATTGTTTCTCATATTTTACTTTATTTTTTTACTGAACAGCAACAAACCCACAAAGGAACAAATTCTCCTCTCTCTCTCTCTCTCTCTCTCTCTCTCTCTCTCTCTCTCTCTCTCTTTCTGTCTCTCTCTCTCTGTCTCTCTCTCACCCCTCTCTCTGATGTGTAATGTTGTGTTGTCCAGATTCTGTATAAAAATATGTATATGATGTATCTGATATCTGGCAGCCACTGGCTGTTACTTTAACCAATATAATTAACAAAAATGCATAATGTTGGTGTTTGATTTTTTTTTTTTTACAAAAAACCTAGTTAAGATGTTGTGTATTTTTGCATGGTTAAAATGTACTTAGTGCATTAAGACGTGTCGTGGAGGTGCACCGTGAACAGGCCAGGTTACTTCTTAATTGTAATGGTGACTGGTTGTCAACCAGACTTAGTCCCAATGATGTCTGTCTGTTTTCCTTTAGCATAATTCTATTTATAACTTGTGTTTGGTAATCAAGGTTCAACATAGCATATCTATCTATCTCTATTGTATTTACTGTTCCTTAGAACCAGGTTGTGGAAGTTCACTCATCGGGTACAGCTGTCTCCATTGCTGATTTCTGTTGAATTATGTTCCACTGAACAGCTGAGCAGTCCAGCTCTAAAGCACCAGGCCCTGGAGACATGGGCAGGCATTTCTCCTTCCCTCAATCTCTCCCTCTGAGCAGTACTGTGGATTCCCCTTGTCACAGAACATTATTTTTTCAGTCCTAGTTATATAAAGAAGAAGAAAGGACAAGAAGGTAAGTGGGAGTCTAAGAATTATTTATATTTTATACACAAGAGTACCTATAATATATTGTAAATAGAAAGGCAGACAGACGGCAAATGTTAAGTTAGGCACACCATGAGATGGCCAGGGATTCAGAAAGAGATGCAGGGTTTTCCTTGACTAAAATGGCACCAGATCCACATGGAAGACTGAAGAAAAATTGATGGCCTTGTGCCTCAGTTACTTCATCTGTGAGATCAGGAAGGGAGGTGACAGAAAGACAGTTACCCTTCCTGGGTCTTCAGTGCACTTAATGCAAAAATGGGTCCTGGGCTACCTGTAAGACTGAACTGCTATTTGGAGACAGTGCCGGAAACTTCTCCCTCCTCCTCAGGACACCTGGACTTGCTCAGGGGAAAGCCATGTATTAAAGAGATTATTAATGCCAAGATTTCCACAGGAAATCTCTTCAGCAAGATGGTTCCCTCACAGAACAGACGGAGGGGATATGGCAGCATCTCCAGTCAAGGGAGTTGAGTCCTTGCCCTAGAATCTTATGTTCTCTTTGCCAAGTCTGCATCTGTAGGCGTGTTTATTCCCTGGGTGTGCTAGCAGTTGGCTACCCCATCTTTCCTCATCCCAGACTGACTGGCAACCCTTGCAGGGATCCAGCTTGCACTGTTGGTATTCACAGCTTTGTGGTGTTGGGTTCCAGGATCTGTGCCTCTCACTTGCTTGTCTTGGGGCAAATGCTTCACCCCTTTGCAAACAGGCTGTTTCCTCCTTCTCGTGACAGGCTCCCAATGTCCCAGAGCTTACTGGTTTTACCGATCTGTCCAACAGCCATCTGGGTCAGAACAAGTTCTTAACTGTCTCTGTCTTTCCCCTCTTCAGAGCTGAGGACTCAGAACACACTTCACAGGCGTCTTCCTCCTCGTGGGCACTCAGGTGCATGTGGCTGAGTGTTTGCCCTGCTGTTGTCAGCTGCTGGTGGTCATTTTCCAGAATGTATTTATTGAATATAATTTCCTCTTTTCCCTCAAAGCCAAGGCTGGCTGCAGAGAAAACATGTCAGCACTGTTCCTCTCCTGCAGACCATGGGGAGCAGAACCAGTGAGCTGACGTTGGTCTCCAGTCTCTAGGAGGGTGTGAGGACACTGACTTACTACTTCCCAGGAACGAGCTCGCCCTCTGGGTACAAGGCTGTAGAATTTAGCCCTTATTCTTGTCTGTTCCAGCTGACAGCATCTGGAATGTCAGACCAGAATGCCAGAGAAGCCCTGAAATCCCTGAGGACCTGGGTCCTCCTTTTTACAGTTGAGGCAAGCCACACCCAGAGAGAAGAAATGATTCACAGGGGATCTCAGCAGAACTGATGGAGCCATTTTGTCTCTCTCTGACATAGGACCACCAGCTCACAGAGCTCCTTTAAATTTATGAAATCTTCCATGATCATGGTTGATGGGAACCTCCAGGTCACTTCCCACTTCCCAGCCTGCAGGAGCCAAGTGAGGAAGGCTAGTGCGTAGGACAAAGAATGAGCTGGTATCCTATTTATCTGTACTTTTGAAAGGCACTGAATAGTGATGAGAATATCAACATATTTTCCATCTTTGTCCTTCCCTTCAAGCTCTCCTGCTGGATGAGTTTTGGGCTGTCCTAAATGATCGCAGTAGTCTAACTATCTATATATCTCCCCATCCCTGAGACCCCGCCCCTTGCCTTCATGGCTTCCTTCAAGGTTGTCTCCATTCATCCCAGGAAAAACATTCGACAGGTTTTTTTTTCCCAAACAACCTTTCTCAGAAAGACACCACTTTGATCCAAGAAGTCTTCAGGTTTACTTTAAGGTTTCCCTGTTTCTTCATTGTATGTCTCTGTCAACTTCTATCTCCATGGCGCCACCAGAAGTCATCAAGTATTTTCCTCATGCTATATGGCAGTTTCAAGGACCTCCATAAATGTCATTTCCCCAACAGTGACAGCAGCCTCCTCCCCTTGCCTTCCTCTCTCAGGGAGCCTAGCAGACCCGTTCTTATGTGGCCATTTTTTCTCTGGAGGACCCTTGAGATTTGTCCCTGACAAAGATCTAATCTAGAATGTGCTTTTGTACGAACTTTTGAAACACAGTCCACAGCCTGCTCCCGAGGCCCCTTGATTTTTACTGTGTTATCATGGATAAGGGCCACGAGGCTTGTCTCGTTGGCCCCAGCCTCCAGGTCTTAAAAGTCTTTTTTCCCCTTTGTCATACTACATAGAGAAATGGTTTTTTAATTCCAGTCAGACTGGAGGCTGTTTCTTGAAAGAGATCAAATTCCTGAGTTGGAGATTTTTAGAGCTTTATACCTTTAAAGAACTGCTGTCCCAGCCCTTTACAGCCTACTCCCAAGGGGTAGCTTCCTGTCCCCAACCAAGTCCCCCCACTTCCTCCAGTCAGCCTAAGAAAAGCCTGAGCCCTAGCTAGAGGCCCAGAAAGGACTCCGGGCATCCTTGGTAGTGTTCTCTCAAATCCCTGCAAGGTGTGGGCCAAATGTTAAGGTTCAAGGTCCTCTCTTGAATTCTATAGCTACAGAAGGCCCTCTTGTGGCTCTGTGGGAAAAGGGTGAATTTATATGACCAGTAAGCCACACAGCCAACTTGTTCCATTAGGAAAAGGAGCTGCCCCTACTCCAAATTAGGAGCATAAGCCCTAAAACTAATATGCTYGATCTTGGTGGTAACAATTATCATTATTTTCTCTTTTTAAAAAGCTAGGAAACAATCGAATTTGCAAATGTGCTTTCATCGTCTAACAGGACTTCCCTGTGCACTTTCAGATGTCATCCTTGTACATGGGCAGTTTCTGCGTTCCTAGAAAACCTTCCATTTTGTCTGTTACAATTTGTTTCCTCTGTTCCCATATTCTTAAACTCATCCAAGAATAGGCAGGGCTGGTGAGCAAGCACACTCCTCGGCCAGCAGCTGATGCCACACACCAGCCCGTTCCCAGCAATCCTCCAGTCCAGGGATGCTGCTCCACTGAGCTCAGCAGGATACCTGCAGGGCTTGCAAAGCAGCAAGGAGCCTGCCATGACTATGTTCCAGAGAGTCATAGGCAGGAGTTCTGAAAAGCGCTGCCTGCTTCCCAATACGGTATGACCAGAGCCGGAGAGACTGTAAAGGTGACTGCAATGTCCCAGTGGCTGTAGAAAAATGGCTGGGCTGTAGTTTGTTTTCTGTAGCCCCTTCCCAAGTGGTTTTGAGTGTTCTGTCAGGGAAGGGAATAGATTGCTTCTTAGAGGATTTGGCTTGTACTGTGTATCACTTAGAAGATAGGCTTAATTGTGTACTAAAGTAGGATTAGACAAGGAAGTCTTCTACCAGTCCTCCTTAGTAATGATCAGCGAACTTGCTGCCAATCTTGTTTTGTCCACATTCCTACAGCATGCTTGCCACGTGTTTTTGTCGATGGTTTATTGCTGTAATCCTTACAGTCCTGTTACTCACTTTCTTAGGGTCCAATAAGACAACTTCTATCACAGAGGGACCAGGCATGGATCTAGCCCTAGACAACTGGCCATTACGGTGTTTTCTCTTGCAAATGTCTCATCCTCACCAAGGTCCCTCAGGGAGCTCCTGAATAATTTGCATCCAGCATTTCCAAGCTGCTCTCCCTGCAGGCCCTAGGCATCTCATAAAGAGCCTTTTCTGGCTTGCCATCACATGCTGGAGGATGGGGGATGGCCTGATTTACCCAGGTCGTGCTTAGTTGTATACAGGGATAGGTAGCTGTGTCCTTTGGCAGAACTGTCCCAGTCTTCTACTCCAGACCCTTAGCAGTCAGACCACCCAGCCTCTTGCCGAAAGTTAGCCCAGAAGAACAGGTAGCTGTTCAAGGTCACCATTCCCAAAGGAGGTTCATCTCCTTTGTCCAGAGCATAGAGAGAGAATAGTTCTGCTCTCCTGTATCTTCTGCATGTCTCCTGAGTAGATTCAAAACACAAGAGCTTCTTTCCTGCTCCCCAGAGGCCATGTGGGACCTCACAGCTATTCTTAACTATTCATAGCCCTTATAGCTATTCTTCCATCTGCTCAGGGGAGGGTGCCCACTCTTCAGCCGAGTGTAGGTCTTATGGTACATGCAAGCATCTGGCCTGGTTTTCCAGGATGTATGGTGTTCAAGGCCACTGAGATGGACCAGCAAGATGAGAGCTGGGGTCTTGACCTAACTTCTGCATGAACCTTGGTGCTTCCACCTGCCACTCACTAGAAAGTGACCACAGAAACAATCTGGAGAACTGAAACTGGTTAGGTTGTCCCAAGTCTTGGATGAGCCTTCTTTCCACGGAGCCTCCCAAAGGGCAAGCCCTCTGCTATTGTGTACTGTAAACCCGTGCTCCAGGAGCTGAGGTTTGCTGAGCTTGGGGAAAGTAGCTGAGGAGAAAGGGCCCCCTTCTCACCTTTTGTTGACCTTTGACCTGGCTGAATTTAGCTGCCCTTAACCTCTAGTTTGCTAAAGTCCTTATTGCCTTAATGACCACCTACCAAACAGTCAGAACCAGGCGAGAAGTCCCTCCCGTGGCATATCTTGGAAGCCTGCCTGTCCCCTCCATGCTGCTGTGCCTGAAAGGAGACCACACTCCCTCTCCAAAATCCAGGGCCCACCTCTCACCATCAGAGCAGTGTTCCCAGGCTAAGGACGAACCCAGGACTGCTCAGGCTGAGAGATGCCAGTGCCCATGGTGGCCACCGCCGACCCTACTCCATCCTTTGGTCTCCACTGCTTCAGATCTGGACTCCTCCCTATCCTCCACCTCCACCTCCCCCCGAGAAACCCTTTGCCCTGTCATGCTCAGTGCTGTTCCTGAAGACCATGTAGACTTTTCTGTTCTCTGGAACATTCTACTCACCTTCGGCTACAACGCATCCCTTCAGCCTCTCCACCAAGCTCTTTAAGTGAAAGGCAGTGGCTGTCTTCCCTTGGACAATAATGAATGTATCTACTGTAAGTGCAGACCATGTAGAGAAGTGGCTGGGTTCAGAAAAAAAAAGAGGGTTTTTGTAAAGCCTGTTTATTTTTTTAAGTCAGTTTTGAGCATTTCTATTTTATCACCCTTCACATGGTTTTGGGGAACCCAAATTGTATCAAGGTCTCATGCCAAAACAAGCCAACAGTTGTTTTCTTCACCTTTTCCTCCATGCACCATGATTTCAAAGATTGTTTTGGTGTCGTTTTAAATGTTTTCTTGTGACATGTACTGACGATAAAAGTCATCTTGACAAAAAAAAAGATTTATACATGAATCAGAAAGTATTTATTTCAATTTTGTACCTTTCCATTTTAATACATTATAATGTATTGACTCAACTGAGATAATATAAACAGTTCATTTTAATAACATGTGTGTGTGCCTTTTCCTTTTATGTATAGTTGGGGTGGGATAAACACTCCTGGGGTGGAAGAAGTGCTAACTGGCCTTAGTGTGAGCAGACGGAGACCTCTCCTGCAACAGAAACTTCTGGGTTAGGAGCTGGAAGCAGCTGGTGCCTTTGGGAGAATGGAGGTAAGTGGCAGCCTCCTGGGCAATGTTGACCCTACTGTGCTCTACCTTGCACTGGTCTCCCCTTTGGCCTGCTCACTCTGGCCTGGCAAGGGAAATCCAGAGACACCAAACTGAGAAGTTAAGAGAGGAAGATGCCAAATTAAAAAATGAGGGCYAATGGGGTGGAGGCGGGGACTAAAAAGTTCTGGGTTGTGTTTTCTGGACATAARTTTTTCCTTCCTAATGCTAAAAATCCTGCAATGACTCATTGAAGTAAAATGCCTGCAGACCAACCCAGGAGCACGCAGCGAAAAGGGCTCTTATGCTTCTGTTAGGATGCTTTGTTGTGTGCACGGGCATGCCCATATTCATGTATACTGACTTTGGAGAACAACCTTGGCTGTTGTTCCTCGGGTGACAACCTCAGGTGTTGTTCCTCTGGTATCTTCTGCCTTTTGTTTGAGGGAGGGTCTGTCACTGACCTAGACACTCGCCAAGTATGTTAAGCTCATGGCTAGTAAACACTAGGGATTTGGCTGTCTCCACCTTCTATCTTGCTGTGGATGGGATCCCAAGCATGTACAACTATACCCACGTTTTTACGTGGGTTCTGGAGGTCTGGACTCAGATCTTCATACTTGCAAGGCAAATACTTTACCCTCTGAGCCATTTCTCAATCCCTAATCTAGCATTTTATTATGATGTCAGGCGAAACACAAAATGGGATATAATTATCCCATTTTTACGTCTTTGCTGGAAGGTGGACTGAAGGTGGGTGGAGCAAGCAAGGAAGCAGCAGGGCAGAGGAGGAGGAGAGATGTGTCTATGGGACTGCAACTGTTTTTATGCATGTTCAGCAAACAGGTGGATAGACAGGAATTATGGACATAATTCTCTGCTCTCCCTTGCATGTCTGAACATGGTTCATTTTCAAGCTGTGCAGTCTGGGGGAAATGGGGAAGCACATAGTTTGAGAGAAATCCACATCAAAGTCAGGGGGTCGTCCTCTCCTCAGAGAAGAGGGAGAGCAAGCAGGAGACACAGAGAAAGGTGCAAAAAGAGTGCTTTGATGAGACTCAGCAGTCCAGGACTCTAAGAGCGGTACACAAGTCTCAAGGATTGGTCCATATTCCTTGGTGTCCTATTTTTCCCAGTTACCCGCAACTTTCTACACATATAACCTTTTAAAAAAGTGTTATTTTTCATTACTTTTAATTCTGTGGGGGTGGTATGTGAAATTGAGTGCAGGTGCCTTCCTAAGTCAGGAGAGGGCGTTGGGTTCTCTGGAGCTGGAGTTTCAGGCAATTGTGGGCTGCCTTACCTGAGTGCTGGGAATTGAAACTGGGTCTTCTGCAGGAGCAAGGATTGTTCTTAACTACCGAGCCAGCTCCAGCCCAAGCCAGCTCCAACCCTATCCTCGTGTCTTTCTATGCTCCCTTTCCCACATACCCTCTCGGTCTGGTCTGTCCCAGGAAGAACACTAAAAGCAGCAGCCTGCCTTTGTTTGGTATATTTCGCCCATCTTGTTTTTCTTAAAAACCATGTGACCCTGGTCGGGGGTTGTGGGGGGGAGTGATGACTCAACTTTTATGGTTCAAGTCAATAATTTAGAAATGAGTCGGTTGTCAATAATATAAAAAACATATTAGTCCTACGAAGGGGCAAATTTGAAGACATATATACTGGAAAAAGCACAGGGGTTCCCTCTGAAACACTTTCCTAAAATTCTTCTGCACTGGTGGCAATTTTTGACTCACAGTATTTTCAGCTGTTTAAGAGGGGCTGGGTTCTGAAAAAAAAGTGGGAGGCTTGTACTGGTGTTTGCTAACTAAAATTCCTCCTCCAAGCGTGGGTGCATTCACCCTCCTAAATATCTGCATCCAAGGAAATGACAGGAGACACTTTCCTCAGTTATTGCTCTTTGGACAGATGGGCCTGGAATTTAAGATTGTTACTTTGTGCCAATGTGTAATTTGCCCATCTTAGTCCATTTGAGCGGTTGTAACAAAATACTTAAAGTGGCTTATAAATAACAGAATATTATCCTTCAAAGTCCTGGAGGCTGAGTCCAAGGTCAAATGGCTGCCAGATTTGGTTTCTATGAGGGTGGATTCCTGGTTCCCAGAGGCTGTCATGTTGCTGCATTCTCAGAGCATGGGAGAGAGGACGACATCTGGATTCTCTCTCTGAAAAGCACCAATCCCATCCTGAGGCTCCTCGTTCATGATCATGTACACCCCCCCTAAAGGCACCGCCTCCTCATGCCATCTCCTTGAGGGTGAAGGTTTCAGCCCATGAATTAGTCTGTTATAGTGGGTGTGCTCTTCTCTCTGAGCTTCCTTTCCCCTGCTCATCCCCTTGTGGGAGGGACTGGTGCTAGCAATCTCTTCAGCTACCAGGGCGAACTGCTGCCACTCACTCCACCCCTCGGAGGTTACTGAGCTCGTATCAGCCCCTGGCCATTTTGTGTAGTAAAGAAGCAAGCACAAGCATATTTTCTGATGACAAGACATCATTCCCTTTTCTGTCCTCCCTCTCCCTTCACCCATCTTTCTTTTTCTGTTTTGAGCTGTGACAACTGTACTTTTTACCTGATGCTTTAAAAAAAAAAAAAAAGTCACCTGGAGTCAGGAATTCCACTCAGCACAGTCTTTTCTTCCTGGGAGCAGCACGCCATGGCTAGTTACAGGAAAGGATCCGGCAACCCTTTGCTCAGTCAAGTTCAGGCTACACATGGCTGAGTTCCGAGCCCCATTAGCCAATATTAATAATGAAAGAGGAATGACCAATGTAAGGCATAAATGAATCATGTCAACCTGCTTTCTTCTTGGAGAATCAATCAGGATTTAGCAGAGAGCAGGAGTTTCACTCTTACAGCTACAGAATATTTTTACATAATGCATGCTAAACTTCGCACTGACAGTCTCAGGAACTTTTCCGGTTGCCTCATATTTCTACAATGATTAATTAATTTACTAGCTTACTTTTTTGTTTTGTTTTTGTTTTTTTGTTTTGTTTTTTTGAGACAGGGTTTCTCTGTGTAGCCCTGGCTGTCCTGGAACTCACTTTGTAGACCAGGCTGGCCTTGAACTCAGAAATCCGCCTGCCTCTGCCTCCCAAGTGCTAGGATTACAGGCGTGCGCCACCACCGTCCAGCTACTTTTTTTTTTTTAAATCACCAAGACTAGTTTCTGCTCTAGGCAAAGCCAGGATAGAAACAAGTTCCCTACAGTGCCCTAATAAACCTGCCTCAGACTCCAGGGATGCAAGGGTTGCATACTTTCTTTTCTGTCCTCTCCACATTTGCTCCTCCAATTCTTCTTAAACTTGGGTTAATGGACAATAGAAGTTTATGATGTCCCCCAAAGATGTCTTCAGACAAAGACTTTCAAAGGTAGCTGATGCTGTGATCCAAGAACACTCACCGGGAATGCTACTAATTAGTTAATCCTCCCTGTCCTGGAAAGATCTTTTAGAGAGGAGGGGCATACATCAAAGCTGGTATCCTCTCTGAATGTGAGGAAATGCCCTTGTGTGCCCTCCTGCTTTATAGCCCACCATCTACCTGGGCTTGGGCTTGGTTATCCAGATCAGGAACCCTGGCCCAGGGAAAGGTAAAGCTGGAAAGGATTTGGAGCAAAACCCAAATGTCCTAAGCGGGTGATTTGGTCAGACACAGCCTCATCGTCACACGGTCACACTTACTGCTTCTTCTTTCTTAGTAATAATTGGTGGTCGAGCACACAGTCCTTCATGGCTGGGTGCTATCAACCTCCCCATCTTACAGGTAAAAGTGCCTGATTCTCAGGTCTGTCGACTCCCAATCCTGAGCTCTTCCTCCATCACGGCCATATTTCACCAGCACACTGCATCCTAGAAGGCTTGCACTGACTGCAACGGGGTCTACATGGTATCTTGTTGGGTCTGATGAAAAGTGGGTGTACCTTCCTAAGAAAAGACAAAACGAAGGAAGAATCTCTGGAAGGTAAGGGCACGGGGCCAGTGCTGAAGGAATGGCTAAACAAAGAAGATCTGAGAAAAGCTAAGGTCTAGATAGGAAGGCGAAGCATTGAAAAAAAAAAAAAAAGGAACGTTGAAGGGAGAGGCTATAGGAAAAAAGGCAAATAAACAGCTTGGGAGATAGCTGAGGTCACACATCTGGAGGAGACAGGATAGCAAAAAGAGGGAACAGAATGTGACAGGATGCATTCAGCAAATGCCAGGTATAGCACACTGAGCGATGGAATAGGGAAAGGCCTTTGGGATTTAAGTCTGTCACATCGAAGACCACGTTAGAGTTAACATTTCTCGGCCGTTAAGCACAAAACCCTGGTGTATCGTTTGACTTTGCCAGCTAGATGGCTGTTTCCGCCTTCTCTTCCTCTCTCCCTCCTCTCAGCATCCCCAATGGGCAGAGGTAGAGTGTGAAGAACGTAGGGCCCCTTCGCCAATACTTTCCTCTTCGGCCGTCTCTCCAGCTCTTTAAATGTGCCCATGGTTCACAGAACCCCGGACAGCTCTAAGGTTGCTTGCACACCCGTTTTCAGAGTTAAACTGCGTACTTCTTACTCCCACAAGTGCGGCCCTAGTTTGAGAAAGAACGTACGTCTCAGTCCCCGCAAGGCGGGCCCGCCCCTCAGCTCACGTGGTCGGTAGCGAGTCGCGCGTGGTGACGTCAGTAGTATGCGCCCCAGTGAAGCTCTCCACCCAGCGTGCTCTCCGAGCCGGCTTCTTGCTTAACCGCACTTCAGGCTCCTCAAAACCGCTGGGCGCCGGGCCAGAGGCAGCGTTCGACAAACTTGAGACAATGTCGATGCTAGCGGAGCGTGAGTGTCCGCCGAGCTGGACGACCGGGTGATGGGATGATGGGGGACGCGGGTGTCCGGGTCCGAGTGGGGACAGCAGTGACTACAGGGCCCGCGAAGGCCAGAACAGCGATGTCCCGCAGACTCAATTCCTGGTACTAAAGACTCGGGTCGTGCGCGCACCTGTGCATTCCGACATTCAGGACACCGGGTCTCAGACTGTTGTCCCTTGCGCTGGCCATCGTGAGCACCTGGGAGAATTCTTTCACTTCTCCGGGCTCAAAAAGGACAGGTCCCGTAGCATCGCTTCAGGCCCTGAATTCCAACTGTCCAAAATGTATTGGACCCAGAGAAGAAAAGCAGAAGGATTACAAATGTCAGGCAGTGATAAGTCCCTGACGGGAGTGCAGGCTGATGTATGGTTCTAAGCGAGACTGAAAGAGAGTCGCTGTGGTTAGCCTCTGAAGTCCACTAATTCCCTCCCCAGAAGCTACTTTACTTCTAAATGAGACGACGTGTAACTATGGATTCTTGCCACCAGTTGGCAGTCGTGTGATGGTCACAAAGAACTAGCTTTTAACTTTTCCCGGAAGTTGTGTAGCTATTAAAGAACATAAACTGATTTTTTTTCTTTTTTAAAAGATACCATTGTGGCATTTTAGAACAAACCATGTTTTAGTGGAGCACAATAGGTTATAGACTGGAAACGCTCCTTTCTACATAGATCCCTCGTCCTGGCAGTTCCCCTGGTCTCTACTTCCATGAAAATTGAACTAGTCTCTGCCTCATCCGGGCTTTAAAAATCTTAGTGAGGTGACTGCATGAATACAGTTTGGAATATCAGTGGTATACAGGATGAACAAGCGACCTGACAGCCAGTTCCTTACGCGGCAAGGCAGTGTAACAGGGGGTTTCTTAGGGGAAAGGTGGGCAGGCTCCTTACAAACCTCGGACAGCAACCCTTGGAAGGCATTCTCCACACATGGTTCTGACACACACATGCAGAACACTGGTTAAAATGGCTGTCTTTGCTGTGCTCATGAGCAAGACAGTGTTGTGCTGAGTATATACCAGGTTGTTGAGCTGGGTGGAACAAGGTTTTGGATCAGCTTTCCCCCAGGTATAGCACTGCAAATTTGAGTCCAACTCAGTTTGCTTTGTGGTGGTTTTTTTCCCCCTGCCTGCATGCTTATAATGTTTCTTGGCTTTGCTGGGGTATGTAAAAATAAGGATCCTTATTGATTTTTACATGCAACACAGTGAGCTCTTTTGGATTAGAGGTTGTGTTATTTTTCAGTTTTGAGGCCATTGATGTTAGTGTGCTTAGATGAATACCATGGGTAAGCAGTAATGGCATTCAACCTCCAGCTTTCTTACTTGGCCACAACTTTAGGGGTTCATATTCTTGTTCTGTTGACCTAGTGGGTCACAGTTTTTCTTCAAATTTGTGATAGCGAAGCCAGATGTAGTGGCTCATGCCTGTGATCTCCACCAAGTGGTGGAGGATTGTCACCCATTCAGGGCCACACTAGGCTACAGAGCTAGACTGTCTCAGGTAAACAAACAATAAAACTGCAGTGATAAACTTGAATTCTTAGGGATCGTTTATTTATATTCATTTCAGAGAAAGCTTTCCGTGAAACCCAGGGTAGTTCCCTTATGTCAGCTATTCACTGCTTTCTCCTCTCTTCCTTCACCTCTCTCCTTTCTGACTCCTTCATGTATCCGTGCATTTTTACCAGGTGCCACTATGGACCGAGTGCTTTTTATCTTCCTCTTTGCAATGAGGTGTAAGGATGGAGGATTGAGAATGACACATAAGGGATGTGGAGTAACAGGACTCAAGAGAGATGGGTATAAATACCACAGTGTAGTGGGGTGTGACGTGCCCCAGATGGTTCTGGAGGCTAAGTGAATCCATTAAGGTGTTGAATAAGAAGAGATGTATCATCTGTTAATCATGATGTACAATTGATTTTCTCTAAGGTCATAATGACTTGTGTATTGTGAATTAAGAATATAAGTTGATCTGGGCATGGTGGTACACACCCATAATGTCAGTACTTGGAAGTAGAGGCAGTAGGATCAGAAGTTGAAGGTCATTCATACATAACAAAGTTCTTTTTAATTAAAAAATTTTTCTTTAAATTTTTATTTGATGTGCTTTGGTGTTTTGCCTCTATGAGGGTGTCAGAAGCTCTGGAACTAGAGTTATAGACAGTTTTGAGCTGCTTTTTGGGTGCTGGGAATTGAACCCTGGTCCTCTGGGATAACAGCCAGTGCTCTTAACTGCTAAGCCATCACTCTGGTCCGATACATAGCAAATTTAAGGTTAACTTGGGCGCTATCTGAGTCTCCATCTTACCAGTGCCTTAAATAGTGAGTGTTGAAATTTGTAGGACTTTGGTTTGTATAAAAGGTTTGGGCTTTACTTAGGGACATTAGGCAGATTTTTTTTTTTTTTTTCTAGACGGGGTTTCTCCGTGTAGCCCTGGCTGTCCTGGAACTCACTTTGTAGACCAGGCTGGCCT
>BDUI01000489.1:130035-175437 GCA_002335545.1 Apodemus speciosus | reverse complement strand
TTTTTATTGATTCTTTGTTTTACATCATGCACCCCAGTCCCTCGAATCTCCTTGTCCCCTCCTATCTACCCTTTGCCCTTGCAAACTCCCCCCACAAAATAAAACACATCTACCCTTTGCCCTTGCAAACTCCACCCCCCACCAAATAAAACACATACAAAGAAACAACAAAAGCCAATCATAGAAAACATCTCGTCGCTGAAGCTGTAGTGTGTCACCGTGCATTCCCGCTGTCCACACATCTTCACTTGCAAATGTTTATTGCAATGAGTCAGTGGTCTGGTTTGAGATCTAGGGCTACTGTGACACCATCATATCGGATCCTCATCAGGACTTCTGGTTATCCTGGTGTTGCCCTGTGTCATGGAGATCCTGCAGCTTTGAATCAGCAGGTCTGGTCCTTTCACGTGTCCCAACCATTCACAGATGATATAGATTTGGCGGCGGTGGCGGTGGCGGGCCAATTCAGAGCCCTGGATCTGGGCCAGGGTGGTAGCTGAGCTGGTCAGTCCCCTGACTTTCACTTATCCACACCACCAGGGCAGGTGAGCTCTCCAGCACTGCTCCAGCTAGCCCATCTAATGCCACCATCAGCAAGAGGCAGAGTCAGCTCTCCTGCCCTCAAGCTCTAGGCCTGGCTCACTCACACTCACAACCCCAGAGCCAGCTCCACTTTGCTTCCCAGTCAGGATGTGGGGACCCTTTCTCCCATGTGCTGCAGCCTATTAGGGGCTGGGACAGCTCTCACACCCTCAGGGCTGGCTCACTCATGCCCTTGCCATCAGGGACAGCTCCACCATGTTGCCTAGGCGAGATGCAGGGCCTGTTCTCCGACTTGGGTTTTCTTATCAGAAAGGTAAGAATATTTCCCTTCATTGAGATACTGTGGAAGCTGAGTCTAATATCTATGTAGCATTTGGCCTGTAACGTGCAACAGTGAGTGTCGTGGTGACTACACCTGCTGCTGTGAAAGTGTTCACCAGAGAGGATCTGGTGGCTGCCAGCGACTGCATAGGGAAGGCTCAAATAGTAGTTTATTAAGTATTTTGCTTTGTCTTATAGAGGGATTGGTTTGCTTTAAATTTAACAAGGCCAGTTTTTATGTCAGGAATATATAGTTACTGAGAATACCAGGGAAAAGATTCTGTGTGTTAGCCCCTTGTGTCACTAATGTGTCACGTTGTATGAAACATGTGCTTGATTTGCATGTGCTCTTCTAGGTGAAGACAGGGTGCTGATGAGATACCTTTTTATTTGTAGGTCGGCGGAAGCAGAAATGGGCTGTGGATCCCAGAAATACTGCATGGAGTAATGATGATTCCAAGTTTGGCCAAAAGATGCTTGAGAAGATGGGGTGGTCTAAAGGAAAGGTATTGTATCAAAACTCTAAAGTGTCCACACCATGTCAGGAGATTAGGAATCAAAAGACAACCGTCTTAGAATCTGGGAGAACTTTGTGCTTTAGATCAGGGTTTTTTTGTTTTTTTGTTTTTTGTTTTCTTTTAGATCAATTTAATTGATTTTGGAGAAATAAATTATGATAGGTGGTAAATTAGACTCAAACATAAATACCAGGCCCTCTGGTTTATCAATTCAACTGCTGTAATTAGTATCTTTCTTAGATATTTTTTAATTCATTACACATGATTTCATACTTAAGCCTCAGAATTTTGTGTTCTCCAAGAGTGACTTTTAATTCTCCTTTGTAGTAGATACATGCTTTCTTGAGTTTCTTATATTCTGCTTATTCCTAACTGCAGCGGGCTTCTACTGTGAAACTGCTTCTGCCAGGGATGCAGGGTTCTTGTGTTTGAATCCAGTGGGCACATGGTATTCTTAAATCACCTCAGCCCTCAGCAGTACTCTGGCAGTATCTGCTTTGTTGTTGTGGTAGCCTTACCCAGTTTTTCTTGCCTTGTTCTTTATATTATTAACCGCCTCTGATTCACAACCATCTCCTTTATCTAGACCAGTGATTTTCAACCCGTGGACCATGACTCCTTTGCGGTCAGATGACCCCTTTCACAGAGGTCACCTAAGACCACCAGAAAACATAGTAGATACTTACATTATGATTCATATCAGGAGCAAAATTACAGTTATGAAATTGCAATAAAAACAGATTTATGGTTGGGGTCATCACAGCATGAGGACTGTATTAAAGGGCCACTGTGAAGTCACTTTTTGCCAACTCTGCTCGGGTGACCTCATATGTCACCAGGTATTGAATTATACCTCCTGTCTGTGGTACTTGAGTGGCCATGTCAAAATTAGTTTTTATTAGAAACCTCTTATGCCCTCAAGTCTTCTCCTTTCCAGGCTTTCCTGATTTTCAGAAGTGGTACTTCTACCTGCATTCAAACCGTGCTGCTTACCATTTTCCTTCTTTCCTCCTCTGGTCCATTTCAGCATACAAGAAGCAGGAGGGCTTTCAAACTGAACTTTAGATCATGTTGTTCCCTTGTTGAACATTGTCTCCAAGGATTAAAATCTCCATCCCTGTTCTAACTTTCAAGGTTGTACGAGGTTCTTTCTCAGTTGCAGTCTCTGCACTTGCTCTTGGTATGCCTGCACCTTAGGTGTAAGAGCTAAGTGAGGCCAGGAACCTGGAGTACTCCACCTTCTTTTTTGATGTCATGGTGCAGTACTGAGTAACACAGAATGTGATATGCTCCACATGCTCCTGGGGGGTTCTGCTACTTCGTGTAGCAGTGGCCTGCTCAGAACATGTGTAAGATGTGTGTCTTATGCAGTATCTTCATCGACTCTATTGGTTCTTGGGTTCAAGAATCAGCATTGACAATTAAGAATGTATCCTTGGTGCTGCAGAGACAGTGGTTCTTGTTCTCAACCTTCCTGAGGCTGCCGTCCTATAAAGCCTTCATGTGACCCCCCACCATAAAATTATTTTCATTGCTAATTCATAACTGTGATTTTGCTACTGTTATGGATTGTTATGTAAATATCTGTCTATCTGTTCAAAAAGGACACACCCTAAAGAAATAGGCAATTTCTCTTTATAGCTGATAGAGTATATTTAATCTCTTTCTGTTTAATCTCCACAGGGTTTGGGGGCTCAGGAGCAAGGAGCCACAGAACATATTAAAGTTAAAGTTAAAAATAACCACCTGGGACTTGGAGCTACAAACAATAATGAAGTGAGCAATTTCTGGGTGTCTCTTTTGCACCATTGATTTGTGTCACCATAAACATTGGGATTCCTGCAATGGGATGGCTTTAAGTCAAGAGTGTGGTTCCTGCTTTGGGTGAAGAAAGATACCAGAGCACATGGCTTAGCTGGTCCTCTTCCTGGGAGGTGCATCCTCCGCCTTGCCTCGTCCTCCTGGATCCTTTACTTAGTCCATAGCTTGGGAGGCACTCCTATGTTATAGCTGAACTTTGTAAAAAGCCTTTCCAAAGAAATGTTCATTTCAGAATAAGATCAATTTTTTGTCTCTCTCCACATCATAATATTAGTTTGTCTTGTTAACATGGCTGGCTTTGAGAGTGGGTTTGATGTAAGAATGCTGTCGCGTTTCAGACTATTGGTGTTCCACAGTTGGTTTTATTTTCAGACTCTGCCCTGACACTGTCAGAGTTCCAAGTTCAGCTCCACCTACCACTTCCCATTCAGAGCCAGGCCTGGGAGCTTTCTTCCTGAACTCTTGTAACTAACAGAACCCGGTTAAAAACTGGGAGAATTACTGCATGTAAACTGAATTGATTCAGTAATTTGGCTAGAACAGCTAAAGTTCTCTGGAATAACAGCTAAAATCTTAGCCGCTAAAGAAAGAGTTTTTATAATGTTGACTGTGAATGCTGTTTTAAGAAATACAAAGCATGCTGTATATCCATTCTTAAGGAGAAGCGTATGTTCTATAAATCTGTGTGTACACCTTAACTTTTCAGCTGTCTTTTTTTTTCTTTCTTTCTTTTTATTTTTTATTTTTTTTATCTTTTTTTAAATTTTTTTCAAAACAGAGTTTCTCTGTGTAATAGTCCTGGCTGTCCTGGAACTCACTTTGTGGATTAGGCTGGTCACGAACTCACAGATATCTGCCTGCCTCTGCCTCCCGAGTGCTGGGGTAAAAGGTATGTGCCACCACACCCCACTTAAACTTTCTTAATAAGAAATGCTTGTGTATAGTGCTTGGGGCAAATTCCTACTCAGAAACCCTGCTGCCAACTGGTTCTCATTGTTTGGAGGTCATTATTAGTGAATCCCATTGGTTCAGAGACTTAGGGTCTCATTCCACAGAGTTCTGTGATGTTGCTGCCAATGCAGTAGTTAGAATTCAGCAGAATAGTTCAAGTTCTGTTGAGCAAGGAGGACTCTGCTCTTACGGCTCCTGTTTTCATGCTCATAGTGTGTTCCGGTCTCCCACCTCCAGGATTTAGTTTATTTTAATGGGTATGGGTGTTTTACTTGTGCATATGTGTTGGTACCACATACTTGCAGTACCCATGGATGCCAGCAGAGGGTGTGGGATCACCTGGGACTGGAATTACAGACAGATGTGAGCTGCCATGTTGGGGTCGGGGGCACAGCAGAAATTGAACCTGTGTCCTCTGTATGAGCAGCCAGTGCGCTTATCTGCTGAATCATTTAATCAGCTCCCAGTACTCTCTCTGTGTGAAAAAACACTAATTTTATATTGCTCTAGTGTAATACTCTAAATGCTGCCCATTGCTTTGTGTTTGCTCTGACTTAACTGTTGATGGGTTATCCACATTTGAGATACAGGGTGAGCTTCTAAGCGTCCTCTAAATATGTATATATATATTTTGTTGACTTTTTGGTGCTAGGAACCAAATGTGGGATCTTATACATGCAAGCTAAGGACTCTACTACTGAGCTTTGCCCTAAATGCTGCCCCTTTGATATGGATCTGCTTAAATCATATTTCAGGTTTTTACTATTTTGTGAATCCAGTTAAATAATATTTTAATGAAACATGTACAATTTCATATAATGATCAGATTTCTGTTACATGTCTGTCAGCATCATAGCAAGTTTCAGGCTTGCCGCTCATACTTTCTGGTGCTTCCAGGACAGCTGGATTGCTCACCAGGATGACTTCAACCAGCTTTTGGCAGCACTCAATACTTGCCATGGTCAGGAAACAGCAGGTAAGGCACTACTACCGCTGCTCCGCCCATCAGCCACACTCCTGCTGTAGGCCTTTCAGACCCGAGTCGCTGATAAAACCATCCGTTCTTTTTATATTTTAATGGCGCTGTCAATGAGCTTTTGCTTGCTGATCCATCTTGCTTGTCCTAGCAACATTTTCAGTTGTCACAGCTGTGGGCATGTTACTTGTATCTGATGAAGCCAGGACCATGACTAAGCATTCTACAGCCAAAACAGCTGTGGCTCGCAGCAAAGAATGCTTAGCTTTCTTGGAGGAAACAGTAGGGCATATTAAGAAGGGGCACATGGATGCTTCTAGAAACTGGTAGTGCCGGTGGTCTGACCCTGGAAGTAGTGATGAAGGGGTTCACTTTATAACTCTTCAACTGTACAGGTTTTAAATATATCTATATGCTATGCACATGTTGTGATAAAAAGAATTGTGAACATTTCTTGAGTCTTTCTGGCATAAAGTAAAATATACCATATGAAATTAATGCTATGTAAAGACTGAAATGAAAGTCAGCTGGCTACTAGAAATTCCATCTTGGTGAGTATCTGGCGATATTAAAGTGTCTTGACTAGGATATCATTCAGGTATGAGATGCCTTTGTCACTAGTGTTCTCATGGACCTTTGAACCTGGGATCCTTTTCTCATAGTTGTTGACACCCTTGTCCTTAATCAGGGAAAACAGTCCTATACTGGCTTTGGCCTGATTACTGTCAGTGAGTGCTTAGTGCCTCTGAGAGTGCTTGTAACTGTCAGGCCACAGAATTCTAAGAACTGATCTCCAAGATCCCACAAAGCAGGGAGACCTGGGAGGAGCTGTGTGGATAGAGAAGAGGTGGCTTGTCTTTCAGATTTTCAGGGGTTATCTATAAAGTTCCATTTTTTTCAGTCTGATGGTGTCATAATCACTATTTTCTAAGTGAGAGGTGCCATTTCAGTTGCTGGGACCCTGGCTTACTCAGGACAGGGTCTCTTCTCTCTTCTCCCACAATGATGGCCAAGGCTGGCAGGGGACCTGCAACAGCCCCTCCTGGAGTGTTTAAACAAGGGCAGGCAGTGGGTGTCTTGAAGGACCCAGGGAACTGAGTTGACTGTATGTAAGAAAGGCTGTGATTGACTCCACAAATGATAGGTGGCCTTCTTCATCCTCCTCCTCCAGGGTTAGTCTGCGTGGTCTCCTTGGTGCCCAAACCTGGTAGTATTTTCAATGACGTCAAAGCTGCATGCAGCTACCAACTTGTAGATATTTCTGTCTGGGCCACTAGAGGGGGCCAGTAGCCCTGCTCTCCGGATAATGCATTTAGAGAAGCTTGTCTGTGTCTCCACTGCCACCCAGACCTGGAAGGTGCTTTCAGAAGATTCCTTTTAGGAAAAGCCTATTCCCAGGACAGACCCGGAGAGCTTGTTTTCCTGCTGTGCCATCTTTTTTGGATGCCATGATTTCATCCACATGACTTTTTTTTTTTTTTTTTATCATAGTCCTGCATTGCTTTGTATTCAATGGTAGATGAGATAGGAACCTAGCTTAGTGCTTAGTGCTTAGTGCCTCCGAGAATGCTCGTAACTGTCAGGCCACAGAATTCTAAGAACTGATCTCCAAGATCCCACAAAGAAGGGAGACCTGGGAGGGGCTGTGTGGAGCATTCTTTTCTCTTGTTAAGGTCCCTTAGAAAATTCAAAGTGTTTTCTAGCTAAGCAGACCTTTTGTGTTTTGTAGAACAAAAGAGTCAGAATGTTCTTTTAAATTTCATTTTTAAAAGTTACCTTTTTCACATACTTGGGTGTGGTAGTATGTTTACAATCTCAGCATTTGGTAGAAAGAGGCAGGAGGATCAGTTCAGTGTTAGCCTCATGTAAATTGTCAGTACTTGGTCAGCCCAGAAAGGGCAGGGGCTATCAATATAGTACCTGTCCCACAATCTTGAGGACATGAGTTCAGATCCCCAGCAGCCATGCCAAAAAAGATTAGTACGTGACTGTAACCCCAGGACTGGGGAGAAGAGATAAGAGGGTCCCTGGAGCTCATTGGCCCGCCTCCCTAGCCAATCAATGAGTTCCACTTTCAGTGAAAGACCCTGACTCAAAATAATGTGTTGCAAGATGGAGAAAGACATCTAACATCATGCTCGGGCCTCCACAAGCATGTGTATGTTTTCACACACACACACACACACACACACACTGCACGCACACACACACACACACACACACACACGCACGCACGCACGCACGCACGCACGCGCGCGCGCGCGCGCACCAACATGAACAAGTCTATAACCCTGTATGTGTGTGCATGTATGTGTGCATGTACACACGGGAAGAGCTATCCTGTCTTGCTTAGGCATAGCCTGACAGGTTCACATTAGCATTTCGAGGGCACTTTCTTCTGCAATAGTAGCTGTATATGAACCTTCTGATATTTTGCCGTTCATTATTTTAAATGTTTTGAGATGGAAGTGGGTTGCTGAGAAGCTGTTAAGTGTAAATGTGTGGTTGGAAGCAGCATCCTCAAAAACTTGTACTCAGGTATCCCCGAAAAGAACCTTGCAAGTATGCGCTAACACTTACAGCAGTCCTGGATGCCTGCGGTGAGTGGCAGAGACCATCGTGTTTGATGCCCACTGTCATCTGTTTAAAGTGTATAAGCACATATTTCTGTGATTGTCAGACTCTATTTCATAATTCCTTTCCTCTGAAATAATATTTCCATCTCATGTACACCATTGTTTCTTACGTTAATATGTTTATTCTTATTTTTTTTTTTTGTATTCATGTTTTGAGTTAGGGTTGTTATGTGGTGCATGGTATCCTTACATTCATGATCCTCTTGCCTTCCTCTCCCAAGTACTGTGATTATAAATTTGTACCACTATGACACTTTTATAATTGGCTATATTTCTCTACCATAGCACAGATAAAGCATTGTTTCCTAGTGAACTCAATGCTCAATACAAATGCTTTCTTTTGGGCTAAGTTGTCATCATAATTAGTACATTACTATTAGGATAACTGGAAAACATAATATAAATTCTGGTAAATACTTGTAAATAAAGCAGGAATGACTCTGGCCTTGTGTCTTGATGAGTTGAAAGACTGGTTTTGATGAAAAGATGAGGGCCTGCTACCCATATCCGGGTTCCTCGCTGACCCCAGAGAACGCCTCTCCTAAGGTGGTGTAAAGGCGTATGGGAAGGACAGCCGTGTGGGTTGTGAGCTTCTGCTTGGAGGAATGCCTGTGGACTCCCAGAGATAAAGCGATCCATCCCCTGATTCAATCCAGGCTTAGATCAGAAGGTGCCTTATAAACTGAGAGTAGCTCTGGTGGGACACAGTGCCGTGGCTTAAGGAGCACTTTTAGTAACCTGTGCAGAGCGCTGTCTGAAAGCGGAAACACCTGTCTTCACGGTGTTCCCGGCCTGCTCTGCTTTGTGCTCCCTTTTGAAATTACTAGGAACTCCTGGGGAGCTATGGCTACATAGGGTGTGGCACAGTGGCCATGATGGAATCAACCCACCACTCCTTACTGCAGGTGACTAAATGATATTCTAGTATCCGGCTGTGTCAGTGCACTTAGCCATGGTGAAAAGCTTTTGGGTTACCTCGCAGGTACTGCTGTGTAAGGCCATGAAGAGTCATGTGTAGATTCTGGTCTGAAGATATTTTCATTTCTTTTCTTTGAGGGTTTTATTGGCTAGAAAGAACCTCTCCTGATTGTCACTTTTGAAGAAATTCCAATCTTTGGTAATAGTTCAGTAATAAGTTTTTGACACTCCTACAAAAGCTTATGTAAGTAACATCTGTCATGAAGAGAAAGAATTACACAATGTTTAATATTTTTCTTCTTTTTAAAGATTCCTCAGACAACAAGGAAAAGAAATCTTTTAGCCTTGAAGAAAAATCCAAAATCTCCAAAAAACGGGTTCATTATATGAAATTCACAAAAGGTGAGAGCTGGCATTCACTTGTTGAAGTATGTATTTTGGCACTGGGTTTCCTGGGGCACTGTGACTCTTGTGCAGCACTGAGCACTGGCTGCTTGTTTCAAATTCTGAGTGGGAGGACTGGGCAGCCTGGTGATTGCTCCGCAGCAGCCTGGGTGCCAAGGGCTCAGTATGATGGCAAGTTCCCTATGCTGGCTTGCCAGGAATCTTATTAAAGTGCAAATTGGGGTGCAGCGGTGCCCAGAGCAGCCCAGGGGAGGCTTCAGACTGGGTAGGTCCTGTGTAGGATGAGAGAGGAAGTCGGTGTTCTGGTTAGAGGAGCTGGCAATGCTATGGAGCTAGATCAGAAAATAAGTTGATTTGGGTGTTGTTCATCTATACAGCTTTTACCCTGTTTCAGTTCTTAATGGTTGTTGAGGATAGTCCCTGTTATTGGCAGTTTGGATCATTAATTATATCAAAATCTACACTGTGATGACACATAGTCTCAAGGTGACCCTTATAATCTCCACAAGTTCTCCATCTCACGGAGTATCACTGTAGGCATCTTATGGCCATGGCCAGGGTGGACAACACTCCCACCTTCCCCATGTAGCTTGTCATTGGTGGGTGTACCTTTTCTCTGTAGCCATCAGATGGCAGTCATGTACAGATGAGAAGCCTCTACTTTGCTGTAAACAAGTCTCAGATGTTTCTGTAGAATGAATGGCCACAAGCTATTTATTACATGCGGTACTTTGTGTGTGCTAGGCGTGATGGTTACTGTTCTGTGTTATCCATTCACTATTTGATTGTTCTTTGGGAAATTGAATGTCTGTTCCTGTCTCTATGCCAGGAAAGATAATCTCTTTGCCTTGGTCTTGGCATTTTGGGGTTGTTTAACTCCTAGAACCTGCCTTAGTTGCTGTGGGAGACATTTCTGACTGGAAACTGTTGCTAGTAGCTCTCCTCCAGGGCCAGGTCCCCAACAGGAAGAACTGGGCTTGGAAGATGTGAAAGGCATGGCAGAGCCTGGGCTTTGGAAATAGAGTGACTTCCAGGCTCTGTGGGAGGAGGACTGCAATCCTGTTTGTTCCCGTGTGTAGTTTAAGGGGCTCCTTTGTGTGATCCCTTTCTTTTTCACAGGTAAACAGTTTTTGTTGGAGGCTCTTGAGGCTTCTTTTCTTTATCACACCATAACCCATTAAAGACCAGAAAACTACTTTGCTGTTCCTCTAGTTCTTGGGAGGTAAGGAATTGTAGCCCCTTAGTCCCTGGTCCTGTAAACAGCCCTTATTTCGTGAGACACTATAGGAAGACTACAGACACTGCAGAAGGGTGTTGCAGAGCACACAAATGGAATTCACTTTTGGATGGCATGCAGCCTCCCCCCACTCCCTTCTCTTTAGTTAGGATAAACCTCCCTAAGTTGCTTTAATCTGCTGGAACCTGGCTGTGTCTGCTTTCTCTTTCTGGTCCCTTGCTGGTGACCCTGTCAGACTGCTTGGTGTGTTATGCCTTCATTTCTCTCTCATAGTGAGGTTTGCATATTTATCAGCCCTGTTCATGAAGAAAGAAGGCTTTGGTGTGCAGAGAAGAAAGAGCTGAAGGTGTATTGTATTAGAGGGAGAGGAGGTGTCAGGGAATAGAGGACCCAAAGGCTGGGAAGAAGTAGTGGAGATCCAGGTAATACAGGAAACAGCGGATAACCGCCGTCGGCACCAATCAGTGAAAGTTGGTGTTACAGTTCTTTTAATTTCCTAAAGGCTATTTCTTTTCAGTCAGTCTTGTCTCTGGGTATGAATGGCAACCATGAACTGTTATCCTAAAGGAGCTTGTCTGGGTCTGCAGAAGCTAGCTTCTGGCTGGTGCTCTCCCAGACACATCCCGAGCCATTTCCCTTCCTTCAAACTTGTTTCCTTTTCTGTAACAGAGGACGTGTTTGCAAGCTGCCAGAAAGCCCAGCTAGGCTCTGTTCTATGGTTCGTGAGACATGGCCCCACCTACGGAGTCCTACTCTTCCAGCACTGTGCAGATAGGGAATTTGATGGTCATGATGACAGTTCCTAGTTCCCTTTGCTAATGAGGATGAGTCACATCATAAGCCCCTCTGTGGTCCAGAACACTAAAATGTAGGAAGGCAATACCTTTGTATAGCCTGCTGAAGACCTTCCCAGAGCAAGGCCCAGCCTTTGTGGTGGCCCACGCCTTTAGTCCCAGCAGTGGGCGATAGAGGCATGCAGACCTATGCATCCAAAGCCAGCCTCCTCTACTTAGTGAGTTCCTGACCAGCCAGGGCTACATAGTGAGACCCTGTCTCAAAGAGAAACTACAAAATGCTTGCCTAGAGCAAGTGGGACTGTAATATCTGCTGCTGCCTAAATTTCATCAACTGATGAAAACATCAGCAACAACATGCATAATTACTTCTTTTGGTAGCTTCTACTTGGTGATTTGATTTGGAATAATTATGTAATTTGACGTTACTATCATCTATATTTGTTTGAAATCTAGCTCCTCCTACCATTGGTATATTCTTTTAGCTATTTCATTGAGTTCTTATGTCTGCCATACCTCCAACCCTTATTCCACCCTAATCCTTCTCAACCCTCAACACTAGGTAGAAGAGAAAGAAGGTTAGAGGGAAAGGGGAGCTTAGACCTCTTTACACTACTTCCTGCTGATTAGGGTTGTTGGGTTCCTTGAGGCAAGTCTGATCTTCATCATCAGAATATCCAGCAACAGCAAACCAGCAGCCCAGCAAACACCGAAGGTAGAGCAGCTGCTGCCACAGGCCTTCTCTCAGGGCTCTCGCATTGATATCCTCTCCAGCATCCCCAGAATAAATGATCTGCAGCTGGCAAAGATCATGCCCCTCCCAGAGCATGAGGTAATTATAGCTAATGGCTATGGACAAACTGAAGCAGCCCTATATCCCACACCTGGGATTAAAACAAAAACATGCCGGGCAGTGGTGGCGCATGCCTGTAATCCCAGCACTTGGGAGGCAGAGGCGGGCGGATTTCTGAGTTCGAGGCCAGCCTGGTCTACAGAGTGAGTTCCAGGACAGCCAGGGCTACACAGAAAAACCCTGTCTCAAAAAACAAAACAAAAAAACAAAACAAAACATATTCATATAACATAATTATGTTTAAAAAAAAAAAAACAAAAACTCTCACTACATCCCTCAGTTAGACCCTGGTTGTAAGGGACATTGGTTTTATATTTAATGTATTCTTTTTGACTGAATCATGTAAGTGAATTTTGAAGCAACCCAGATAAACCTGTTTTTTTAATTTAATAAATATATTTCCTAAGGCAACATGTCTTTAGGATTAGGCCTCTGTATACCTCCTTGATCTTATACCTGTGTTATAGTCCCTCTCCTCCCCAGGTGCCAGACTAGTGGGTGCAGTTGGCATTTGTCACTCTGGGAGTCACTCCTCTCAGTGACCACGGTGATGATCTGGAAAAGCTGATAACAGTGATTGATAGCCAAACAGTGACAGATTGATTGTTGTCCTCGGTGCAGCATTCCTCTGTGAAAATCCACACCCAGCCTTGAGTGGACTTCCTTATGTCTGTGGCTCCTGGAAGCCTTTCTTCCTGGTTCTCCAGATGCAGTTGTAGCTGAGCTAGAACAGCCAACAACTAAATAGATAACATCTGGGTTCTGCCCTGTTCAGTTTTTCTGTTTGTCATCTTGTCAAAGATCTAAGTTTGTCATTGTTTTTTGTTGTGATTTTTACCATAGATCAGAACTGAAGCTACCATCCATTCAAAGTTGAGTTTTATTGTCCAAGAGTGGCCACAATTTCATAACATATATAAATGATTCGGTCAGAACCATTAGCTGACTCCCAATTTCAATATCATACCCATCTTCCCATTTTACCCACTTACAGGTTTCTTCCTTATGCACTCTGACTCTCATTTCTTCTCTATGTTCTTGTTTTTCAGATTAAATCCAGAGCAAGTCCTGTATAGCCCTGGTTTCTACATTTAAGTGAACTTTGCTAGAGGATAGAAATTTCTGACCCAAAAATCTATCATTAGAACTCTAGAAACCCTAGCACCTCCAGTGAACATTATTGGCTTCCCTTTGAATCTGAGATTTGTTCTGAATCTCAGTGTACTTATTTCTTCACATACTAATTGTGAACTGTGGCCCATGTTCTGTCTTTTCTTCGAACCTTTGCATTTAGTGAAATTGCTATAAAAAGAGGTTCAAATTTATGTTTCTTTCAGGGTGGCTCCTCTTTTTAGGGGCTGGGTTAAGGGGAGCTGGTCAGTGGTTTGAGGGTTCTTTTTTTTTTTTTTTTTTTGAGTTGGTGTTTCTTTGACTATGTGGCACACACTGGCTCCAACTGCCCGATCCTCTTGCCTCTGGTTACGGGGTGCTTTGATTACAGCATGCATCGTCATTGCTATGCTTGGTTTCTGATGCTCATTCTGAGCCATCTTAAACTGACTCTCTTTTCTGAGATAGAACTTCCACAGTGAATGTGCTTTGCTTTAGGAAGTGGATTGCACTGGAGACTGCTGAGGATAGATCACTGCCTCCCACGAAGCTGTGCACCTCTCAGTGCTGCAGCCACCGGTTGTCTCTGGCACCTCTGGTTTTATTTCCTATGCTTCTGTTGGTGACAAGCATCACTTTGTTCTTATGTAGATTCTACTTGGTTTTGTTGGTTTGTTTTGACTGGTTGCTTTTTGACTAGGGTTCTTTTGAGTCTGGGGTGCTAGTGTTGGCCTTGGGTGGGAGGAGAGTAACACTGGGAACCTGCCCATCCCTCAGGAGCAGGGTGTGCCAACTGTACCATCTAGTCCGGTACCACTGCCACAGAAACTGGTTCTGGCACCTGGTTTTGCATCAAATTGAAGGGTGTTTTGTTTTTTCAATTTTGTAGAGTCACTGAGCAGTGTTATATTTGAATGCCCCAGTGCTAATCAGTGAACCAGAACTTTCTGGGTCATGACATTACTTCGTCAAGTCAGTTTTCTGCAGAAAACCAAGGCCATTGAGCTGGTGACTGTGGAGCTTGTGGCTTCCAGCTAGAAACCCAGATTCCTGTATGTGACCTGACCTCCCTCCCCAGTTTAGTAGGCTTCACACAGGGAGTTAAGCATTCAGATGCACTTTCCTTGAAGCTGATGGATGGCAGTGGATTTGGCTGACTGCTCACAGGGTACTGTTCGGTAGAAGTGGAAATTCCAAAGTGAATTTTAAATTAGTGGTTTGGGGGTTTGGAATTGAGTTAGTTTTTAAAACAGGAAGTGTCGATTCTTTGGACACTGCTCTTACCAGAGTCATTTATTTCCCTGTAGTCACTATGTGACCTTCTGTTTAACTGGTAGAGCTGTTACAAGTAAGAGCATTTTACAAAGAATAGTTGAGCTTTGATTTGCTTTTATTCTTTTAAGTTTCCACTTAGTTATTATTGAGATTTTATGTGTCAAAAAATAGTGAATGTGTGAGTATTAAAGGGTTTGAGGTTATGTGCCTATCACTATTTTCAGTCCTGCATTTTGTCTCTAAAGAAAATGGGATTGTTTTGCAAATACCCAGAGATACCCTAAGTCCCACCTTGAAGGCACAGCAAGCAGGAGGGCCACTTCAGAATGGAGCTTGCTTTGCAGACTGTGTGCCAGGTTGTTTGCAGCTTGGAGGAGACTGGACAGCTCTGGTCCTAAGACCGGCGCTGAACCTTTAATTGTAGTTGGTGTTGTGATCATAGTTGTAAAGGGAGGTCAGAGTCAGGACTGACCCTCTGCTGTCCCCTCCTTTCTTTCAGGAGTCACGTATTTATACTTGTGCTTCTCATTTCAAACGGATTGTCTTACTAAAAGCTTTGTGTTCTTTCTAGGGAAGGATCTGTCCTCTCGGAGTGAAACCGACCTGGACTGCATTTTTGGAAAAAGGAGGAACAAGAAGCTTGCTCAGGTACCAGCTGTGGATGTGCTGCTGTCTGTGTGTCCCCATTCTGCCTCTTCCCTGAGGATGAAAAACGTCACAGACAGCACCCCCACTCCTACCTAAACCTCTAGATCCTGGGGATGAGATGGACAGTGGATACACCCTCCATTCTATATGATGGCTTGTTTCAAAACTGGAAGATACCAATAGATCATATTCTATTAGATTCCGTTGGGCTGTATATTGCACAGAACTTTTACACTACTTCCAAATGTGAGAGACAGCCTATCTGTCATCCTGATGTAAAAACTAAAGACTTTAGCTAGATTTATGGAGAGAATGAAAATTCATTTCAGTTAAGAAAATCCGAAGTTACCACAATTTAATTCCTATCTGGTATGCTGAGCCTTTTTGTGCTTTGTTCATTTGTTGGTTCTTGCCTTGGTCTGTGGTCACCATAGAACAAAAAGACAACTTTCATTATCTCTAGCTTTTTTCCAGACTGATGGGTGTCTTTTTTTTCCAGGGTAGTAGATATTTGTTACTCAATGTTATGTTTAGAAACTTGAGAATTGTCTATAATGAGAGACTTTATCAAGCAATTTCCTTTGCAAATTAGGGCTGGAATCCTATGTGGCCTAGTCCCTCTCTGCCTCACTCCTTTAGCACGGTAAACATGGAAGAAGCTGTTCCCTAGGCTCCCAGTGGCCTGCTGAGACTGGTGGCTGCTGAGTCACATGGAAGGTAGCCTGTCCTCAGTGATGATGTGTTCTGGTAGTGGAAGAAAACAGTTACGTTTTGTTTATTTGATTGGTTTTAGATCAGAGTGGATAGCACAGTAGATAAAGTAGAGTTGGGATCTGCAGAGCCCACATAAAAAGCCAGGTGGATGTAATAGTGCATCTGTAATAACAGCTAGGGGGCCCTGGGGGTAGGGACACCACAGAGAATCTCTGGAGTGAGCTGTCTAGCCAGACTGGCAGAGATAGCAAACTGAATGAGAGACTTCATCTCAATATATAATAAGGTAAAGAGCAATAGAGGAAGACACCCAGAGTCAACCTCAGGCTTCCATCTATCCCTTTGTGTGAATACACACACACACACACACACACACACACACACACACACACACACACACACACACCATTCATATGAGATAGTCTTGGTAGCTGATCCAGGTGATAAGAACCCTGTTTGAGAATGCCAGGGAAGCCCTGAAGCCCAGCTGTCCCAAGAGAGCTGCTCCATTCACTGTCACTGTGTGCCACACAGTCACCTGAGCCTGCTGGCCTGCAGATTCTTAAGTTCGCCTGTCTTATGGGGTATCTGGGTGTTGTTAGCCCATGTGCACAGTGAGAAGATGAGTCTGTATGTAAAACCACGTGCATGCATAAAACAATCTAACTGCTGAGGACAAGCAAAGGTCTCCCTATGCAGTCCTATCTTGGATATACATTGGGTTTGCTTTTGAGTTCTTGGTACAGATGCACCTTCCTTAAATAGTGTTGCTAAGAAACCTTACCATGTTACTTACAACAGTCTGCACAGCAAGGGCAAAGGGCCTTTGATCAGATTAGTTTGAAAATACTTGTTTTGTTTGGCTCCTCTTCCCATTTGGATTATTGTGTTTCCTCCCTTGACCCCCATAGCAACATTGGCTTGAATTTATGTTTCGCGTTGCCAAACATTGTGCCTAATGATTTCATTGTATCTGATGTCTGAAGAAATCCATCTACTGTATTGTACATGTGGACTTTTTCATCTGTCGAGTACTTTTGGCAGGACAGTGAACATCTTAAAAGAGTATACAGTTCTGGGTTCCTAATATGCGCATCATCCAGTATGGCACATGGTAAGGGGTTCAGTAAATAGAAATTTAATTGTACATCCTCTTGTAAAAATTGGACTTTAGTTTTTAAATATTTTTTAAATGATGCCTTGCATAACTTTGGGCTGGTATTTGAGTATCTTCTCCTTTAGGAAGTATTCATCAAGCTGTCTTCAGTGCCAATCACCATCTGCTGGTGTTCATAGTACATTCTTGAGGGGAGATTATTGGATAAATACTTGCTTCTCCCACTTTATGTTCTTAAAGATGAGTACAGTTTGTTGGAAATTGGCTTTCAGACATTGTCTCAGGCTAGAGTAGTGTCTGAGCTGTTGCTGTTTCTCTTTGCTGCGGAACATAAGGCATCTGTCAGCACAGGCCTCTGCTCACTCTATTTATGCTCAGCCATTCTTCCGGCTGTAGAGGCTGTGGGAGGAGAATAGCTCCTGCCTGCATCTGGCTATTCAGAAGAGCTTGCTTAATGAGGAAGGAACATCACAAACCGCCATTACTCAGAACTGTTAGGGAATGCTCTGAGCAGGGATGGATGGCCATACCTGTCTAGTTTCTTTCTCCAGCCTGGTTCTACATTAGTTGGAAAACAGTGAAGCAGAGTGCTTCCTAAATTGGATCTACCTGCATCCTCTATGGAGACAAAGAAATGGTCCTGTACACTGAATTGAAATTACTTGGCCCTTAGCTTGTTACTTATAGGAATTATGTATATGTTCTGAATGTGGGAAGGAGGCTGCATTGGAGAGTCATTTCTCCGTGTGTGTGTTTGTGTGTGTGTGTGTGTGTGTGTGTGTGTGTGTGTCTCCGTCTGTCCCACAGTTTGCAGGTTGAAGTTGGAAGACACTGAAAAACAAATTCCATTAGTTCCTATCTGGGTGAACTTCCTGATACTTTCTAGTTTGCTCCCCCTCTCATTTTTCCCTCCCCCACCTTCCCAGCTTCCTTCCTCCATCCAGCTTATTTCCTGAGTCAGCCTTATCACTAGAGAAAATACTCCTAAACCATATCGAGGTTTGGAAATGTGTTACTAACACGTTTTGTTTCTTTAAACAACAAGCTTCTGGCATAGGCTCCTGGCAAGTAAATGTTCGTGTCGTCACCATATGACCTGACTGAATTAGAACCCTGCATTGTTTTGTGTACACTTAAGAACCAAATTAATGATGGCTTTCTTTGCAGGGCTTCTTTAAGTCTTTCTCATCTCATGTTACACATCCACTTTGCCATGTCTTGCTTATCATTCTATCTGAACACTGCTTCCATGCAGACCCCTTTCTATATGGTTAGATTAATTCCCCCCTTACCTCCACCCCCTTACCCCCCCTTGGATGTAGTACCTTAAATCTCTTTTGTGAAAGATGATTACAAAAAAATATTTTTTCTTCAGAACGTCTTTGAATTGGAGACTTGTTTTGTTCATTCATTCCAGATTTCCATGCTAATACTCTATACTAGTGAGATAGGTTGAATTGGTAAGTAATTTAGAGGATGTGGCCCTACATCTCTGACCTCACTGCAGAGCCAGGCCAGAGAGACAGACATTTGTGACCTGCTAAGCACCTTTTGGTTAGAATAAATCTAGTCCATGTTCATAAACATGTGGTATGATATACTTGAGTTCTACAGTTGATTCTTCTTCATCCATAATGATTTTCATGTTTGTAACCGTCTAGCCATTGATAACAGAATCCAGATTCAAATAGTCTAAGTTGGAACTTTTGGTCCAAACTTTACCTCTTGAAGGTGAATTAATGAGATRTGTAAAGTCTCATTGAATCATTACATTAGAGGGTAGGGCCTGTAACCTGATCCCAAATTAACCAAGGGTGAGACTTGTAGCATGATATTGGCCTGAATATGGGCAGGTGCTTCTGTAGAGGGTTGTGCCTTTGCTTGTTTGCTGCCAGCAGATTGACTTGTTGCCTTCAGGCTTGGGTGCCATATTTTAAAGGAGTGTGTTCAGAGACATATTCATGGAAGAAGCTTCGGAAATGTGTGCTGTGCACTGAAGCAGGCAGCAGAGTTGGGTGTGGTTCACAGGTGAGCCTTGAAGGGAGGAAGCAGGAGCTCAAAGTAGAGTCTGTGGGGACAGCTGCCCTGGAGTGGAGCAACTCAGACTGACCACTGGGTAGCAGCTAAAGATGCAGCGGTGGTCCATTTCCAGCAGGAAGTCTTATGTAGGTAAGAGTGACTGAAAGGCCTGTGAGCCTTCAATCCTAATCTTTGAATCTGGAGGATGAGCATGTGGAATCACCTGCGTGATTTGCTGCTGGAATCCAAGGTATGTCATGTTTTACTGAGCGACAAGCCATCATTTATTACTTAATTTTTCTTGTTTCTCATAGTGGACAACTGGGCTTTGTCCACTTAAACTCCTTGTCCAAGAGGTGGATATGAAGATCTTGAAAAGGTTGTTCGGTGATGGCAAGGATAAGGTAGTCTTGGATATTCCTTGTTTATCTGTAAACTGTTTCTTACCTATGAAATAAGAGTGCTGAATTCTATGTTCTAGTAGCAGGTTCTGTTTCCCACCAAGGGCCTAGGCAATGCGTCCCATTCCACACGCTCTTACGGCTGGCTCCCATGACCTCTTCACCTCCAGCTGCTCTTCCCCGGCCTTGGGTGGCTTTGCTTTACTTGTAGCCAATAGACCAGCTGTGGGGATGCTGTGGAGCTGTGGAAGCCATCTGAGCTAGAGCATTTGCTTGGAGCCCCAACACCCACATGGAGAGCCCTTGACCTTGCTAATGGCAGGCAGGGCCACAGGGAGCTAGGAATAGAGGCAGGCTTTGATGGCGGCTGTGCTTCTAGTGCACAAAAGAAGTCAAACTCCTGTGCTGCTGGGGTCCCTACTTGCCAGTGTAACTGAGTGAATAATCTTTAAGTTCGAGACTGAAGGAAACTGTGATGAAGATGCTAAGATGCATGCTGAGGGAATGGCTGTAACTTCTCTCTAGACAGGCAAAGCATCTATGTGTCTGCTCTAATAGTCTGCTAGGTGTGTCTTTGGCTTGCCTCAGTAGCCAGAAAGGCTGGTAGTTTTCAATGTTTGTGTGTGGAATTGCATAGCCTGCTGCTTTCTCCACTTCTCTATCTACTCAGTATGCTGTCTCCTGGATATGAGCAGCTGTATCTGCACTCTTTCACATTTGGACTTGCTTCCTTGTACTTCAGTGCCTGCCAGCGGCCTGACGATGGAGGAGACACCTGGACCTTACGGCTCGAGGGAGCTTGTATGGCAGGAGTAGGATGTGGGGGTGGAATTGGCTATGGGGGTACTTGCTTGCTCTGGGTCCAGAGCACAGGAGAAATCATTGCAGTGAACAAGAAGCACTGCAGAGCCACTTTTCCTATGGAGCCCAGCCTTTGATAAAAGGACGGAGAGCATGCTATTGACTTTTCGGTGTCCGTTCTATCAGTGGTCTGTTAATCACAGAGGATAAATTATTGTTCCTCAGAAACGGGAAGGACTATCTTGGCTTGAAGGCACTTGTGCCTTTCTTTTATTTGTTTTTCCTTTATTGGTAGGGCTCACTTCTAGCCATTTGCTCCTTGGGGGTTTTGTTAAGGACTGAAGGGAAACTGAAGGGCACTCTTGATTTATCTCCTATCCTTTCCTTTTGGTCACTCCACGGGGCTAAAATAGCCGAGTTGGCTTTAATATGTCGCCATTAGAGACCAAACATTAGCTGCAATAAACCATCATGCCTCACAATGAAAAATGTCCCCTGATTGGCTAATTAATCAGTCAAAGGGGAATGACATGGCTCTCGGCTTGAGGGACTCTGCTAGAGAGAAACAGGCTGTTGATAAATGGTTTTCCAACAAATTCATATATCAAGGAAACTTAGTCATTTTTTAACTACAGTTTGTGTGACTGCAATTTTTTTCCCCAAGTTTTTCTTTTCTGCTGCTCTTGCTGTTTAGGCAGCATTTTTGTGTTGTTGATAGAAAAGTATAGGATTTTAGATCTGAGAAGATAAGTGCTCTCTATTTACTCACGTCTGTTAGGCTGATGGGTTTTTCCTGTCTGGGCTTATTCATAGGTAAAGTCCAACAGCTTTCTACAGAATAATCTGAGATTCTCCTTGCCTGCCTTCCTTCAGAGTTAAACTCTCCAGCCGGTGGTTCATACTGCCTGAGGCTAAGTCCTGGACCGTGGGGTGCTGGCAGCACTAGTCCTCTCCACGTTCACAGTTTCTCATCTTTAAATGGGGCCAGTGAGGGGCTCCCCTGCTTTGGCTGTAAGGGGGGGGGGGAGCAGCACATAGAATGGACTCTGAATGTCTGCTGTTATTTTTTTATCAAATTAATACTACCCATAAGCATGGAAATGTTAGGCTGCATGGAGCAGCTCCTACTGAAAAGGAGCACCCCCCCCAACTGCTCCAGTTCGCCTACGTGCTCCCTACAGTGCCTTCAGTTCTTTTACCTTTGCATTTTAATATAAAATCTTATATTGACATTTTTTCCTTTTTTTAAAAATTTGTCTCATAAATTTTATTCACCATGCAGGTCAATTTTTTCCATTCCCAAAGCACACCTCTTAGTAGCCTGGAAAGATACAGGAAGTTCCCACAGCCTCCAGAGGTGGAAGGTGAGAGATGCTAGGGACTGGGGAGGCTCTGCAGTCCTAGCCTTCCCGACCTGGCCTCTCACCAGAGCATAGCAGATCCTCGCTATCACCCCTCTCACCTACTCAATTCTGTGATAAAGACAAAAAAAATCTATTCCTATTTACAATACAAAATAGCCAGGACATGAGATTCTGACCACCAGTAGAGAAGGGAGGTAAAGGGAGCAGGTACCATCGTTGCCTGTTCAGGACCTGCTTCGTGCTGCATCATACAGCCCCCGATTATCCCCGTCATCCGCTGATACCTGCACTGAGCTGATCATAGGTGGTCCTGACTCAGTGTCTTTAGTAGTTGCTAGGTAACATTTAAGTAGTTGTATAATTAAATTGATCAATAGATTGAAATTTAATGCTAAGCTTATTATATGTGTTTCTTTTCCTATTGCTGGCAAAAGCAACTTAAGGGAGGAAAGAGGGGTTAACTTTGCCTTCTAGTTTCAGGGTTATATAACAGCAAGAATGTGAGGCAGCCAATCACATTTCATCTGCAGTCAGGAAGAGATGAAGATAAGATAGCTTGTGGGTCTTGGGATTTAAGATCCAGTTCTCAGACTTGGTAGCAAGTACCCTTACCCACTGAGGCATCTGGCTGGCCCGACTTTCCCTTTTGTTTATTCAGTTTGGACTGTTGCCCATTGGATGGTTCTGCTCCCATTCAGGTCTGTCCTCCTCAGTAAAACCTTTCTGGAAGAACCTAGAGACAACAGGAAAGTGTATCTCTGTGGTAGTTCTAAATCCAGCCAGGTTGACAGTGCAGATTAGCCATCCCAGTCATGCATACTAAAAGGTACTCAAAATAATTTAGTTAGTAGGTCTAATTTCAACAGCAAGAGGTTTTTTCTGATGCCAATCAAGAGCCTTCTCTCTCTCAGATCAGTGTCGATGTGCTCCTGGAGCTACACAGTCCAAGTCCCTGAAGAAGATTGAGCTTAAAGCCAGTGAAGTCTGAAAGTCATCTGTAGTTATAGAAACTGTGGAGTGTAGAGGAGTTACAGGCTTAATGCCCTCATAAAGAAAGAAACAGAAGGCCGGGCGGTGGTGGCGCACGCCTGTAATCCCAGCACTTGGGAGGCAGAGGCAGGCGGATTTCTGAGTTCGAGGCCAGCCTGGTCTACAGAGTGAGTTCCAGGACAGCCAGGGCTACACAGAGAAACCCTGTCTCGAAAAACCAAAAAAAACAAAAACAAAAACTGAAAAGTCCAGTNACGCCTGTAATCCCAGCACTTGGGAGGCAGAGGCAGGCGGATTTCTGAGTTCGAGGCCAGCCTGGTCTACAGAGTGAGTTCCAGGACAGCCAGGGGTACACAGAGAAACCCTGTCTCGAAAAACCAAAAAAAAAAAAAAAAAAAAGAAAGAAACAGAAGTCCAAAATATAGGATATAGCTCAAGACAACTGGCACAATTTCCACTATAAGCCCATGGTGTAGGGGGGAAATGAGGTAGTGGACAAAACAGGGTGCTGTGTATAGAGAGACCCTATGCAGTGTGATAACCATGTGTCTACAGAGGCTTGTTCCAGACTTCATGTGGCCATACACGAGATGTCTTAAATGGTAATCCTTACTTTATTTGTTGTACTGTTGGTGTGATTGTGTAAGGAGGTTTCTCTGTTTCTTACTGATGATGTATTGTTTACTTATTTTTTATGGTGCTTGGCATCAAACCCAGGGCCTTGTGCATGCTAGCTAAGTGATCAACCATTGAGCTGYATACTCCACCCAGAATTTTGAACGGTATTTTAAAACTTTAAAAATTGTTGGAAAGAATACGGATATGCCTTAGTTAGAGTTTTAATTGCTGTGAAGAGACACTATAACCATGGCAACTCTTACAAAGGCAAACATTTAGTTGGGCTGGCTTACAGTTCAGAGGTTTAGTACATATTATCATGGCAAGAAGCATGGAGGTTCACAGGCAGACATGGTGCTGGAGAAGTGGCTGAGAAGTCTACGTTCCGATTGGCAGGCAACAGGAAAAGAGAGTGACACTGGGCCTGGCTTGAACATTTGAAGCCTCCAAGTTCACCCCCATACTTTCTTCAACAAGGCCACCCCTCTTAATAGTGCCACTCCCTGTGAGCCTGGTTGGGGGGGGGGGCATTTCAATCAAACCACCATAGGGAGCTTGTTAATTTTTATTTTTTGCCTATTTGAACATTTTACAAATTTAAATTTTTTACAGGTTTTTGTTTGTTTGTTTTGATTTTGCAAAGGATTTCTCTAGCTTCTTTGAGCTAGCTTTGTAGCCCAGTGTTTTCTCGAATCCAGAAGTCCGTCTGTCTCTGCGTCTCTGAGAGCTGGGACTAAAAGTGTGTACCACCATACCCAACTTTGGTTTTTTGTTTTTGTTTTTTTTTGTTTGTTTGTTTGTTTTTTTTTACAGATTTTAATGATGTGTTCCTTACCATTTTTTCCACTCTACCAAAGACAGCTTAATTATTTTGTGTGGTAAATTTAAAGTGTCATCATTCTTAAGATACTCTTAGTCTTTCTGTTAAGTGTATTAATAATAATAGAAGTCAGGCTGTTAGCAGAAAGTAAAGTTTTAGATCTCTCTGGAATCTGATGCCCATTCCTTTGAGCACCCTTGAATCTCTAGAGATCTAAGACTCCCTCCATTCAGTCATCATGTGAGCACAGGAGAGAAGTGAGGTGAGAGGTGGAGTTCCTGGTTCCTCCTGGGCCCACTGTCACCTTTTCTCATTGTTGGGCAGACAAGGCTGTGGAGAAGCAGGCAGTTTAAGACTATACAGTAACTGAAAGGGTTTTGCTGTCATTTGGGATCTGGCAGAGGCAGAAGTCCACAAATCGGAGGCATTTTTAAGGAGGTGCTTTTCTCGTGTCATGAAGGATTGGTGTACAAGTTTCTTTTTGTCTGAAATATTGGAGTTCTATTACTGTCCCCCCCCATACAAGTAAAATTCCTGTAGCCTGGGTGGCACACTGAGTGTCTTTGGCATCTGCATAACACAATATATATGACAGATGGAGTGTTCTCTGCCAGGGAACCAGCTGTGTAGCTTGAAAAGCCTCACCTTGAATCTTCTGTATGTGCCCCTAGAAGGTATGGCTTGTGACTTGCCCCAGAGCCTTCTGGATTCAGTGCCATCCTGCCTTTCTTTTTTCTTTCTTTCTTTTTTTTTTAAACGTATTCACTTTACACCCTGCTCACTGCCTCCCTCCCAGTCACCCCCTCCCATAATTCTTTCACCTCCCCTTCTCTGAGTAGATGGGGTCCCCTGGGTATCCCCCTACCCTGGCACACCAAGTCTCTGTGAGGCTAGGCACATCCTCTCCCACTGAGGCAAGCCCAGCTAGAAGAACTTATCCATGTCCAGGCAACAGCTTTTTTTTTTTTTTCTCCTTTATTTGGAGTTGTGGGCTCTCCCCATGAGCACTTGTTTTTCTGTCAGCAGAGTGCAGTGGTGCTAGGTGTGTCTTCCCTTCCCCTTCCCTAGAGGAATGGTGCTTGAGTGCCACATTTAGATGGTTCTAGTGTGTAGTCTTGTTGTTGCTGTTGCTTTTTGGCCAGCACAGTTATGGCCAGTGCTGAGGTACCATGCCTTCTGGCAGCTGTGTTTTTTTAGCAGGCAGGAATCTTGCTGCCCCTTGGAATGCAGGTCCCAGCAGGTAGAGTGGTACCAGGAACTCTTTCTCACTATAGGGCTTCTCTCAGAGGCAAACCTGTCCAGCTGACCTTGGTCTGTCTGGTCACATCTTTTGAGAGGAGATGGCTTAAGTCAGGGACTTGGGCTCAAGTCCCCATTATGTCACTTAGTCCTCAGAATGCCTGCAGTTTTATAATTGCACATCACCTCTAGAAAAAGGAAGCCAAGGTCCAGAGAGAAGAAACTTGTTTAGTCCACCACGAAGCAGGACTGAGAATTCTAGGCTGTGCTTCTGTGAAGAATTTTTAAAAAATTAAATAAACCCCAGCGACAGTGCCTCAATGTTCTAGGTTCCCAAATGAAACACACACACACAGCCTTTATATTTTTATATGCCTAAATAGGCTCGATGGCTGAGCCACTTTCTAGCCTCCATGTGGTTAATCCACCCCCCCCCGGGGGGGGGCGCTAATCCTAAGTTATTACTACTAAATCCTCCATTCTGTCTTGGCTGCTCTGGACCCAGAGTGATACCCAGCTGGACCACATTCTCCTGGCTCCTTCCTGAGATCTATGCCTCCCTGTCTCCTCATGCATGGGGCTCTCCTCTGCTTCTCCTGGGGTGGGGATCTCCTCCTTTCTTCCAGTCTCTAGCCCCGGAATCCTAAAAGTCCCGCCTCTTGACTGCCCTACCCAGCCATTGGCTGTTGACATTATTTACCAGTCAGAACCAACTGGGGCAGGGCCCTCAGCGTCTTAGATGCAGACACTCTTGCAAACAGGTTTTTAGGGAAAATACATGAGAATGTAAGCAGCTATATTTCCCCCCTTTGTCCACTTCAAAAGGCCTTTTCTCTCAGGTATACATTGAAAATAATTATAACAATTATGTAAACTATAAAGTATGATAACAGTCTATCAATTTTGTCAGTTTAGAAACATTATCATCTATCCTAACTTGAGTTAACAATTCTATACCTGAATTATGTTTGATTTTAACATGAATTACCATCTGAAAAACATCCTTTCAAATTTAGAACATCTTCTTTACTTAACAACTTAAGTTCAATTATGAGACCATAACTAGTCTTCGAACCTATCAGAAATCTGAGAAGGAATTAAATATTACCTGCATATGTAGGAAGTACAAAAACATAGCTTCTAAAACTTTCACAAACTGCTCTGGTCTCTGCTGCTTCACCCGGGAGCCTCAGGCCTAAGCAGATGTGAAGATTCACTGTTACCTTTAACTAGTCAGCCAGTGCCTAGGTCTTGATCAGTTGCTTCTGGTAGAGGCAAGGTGAGTTGCAGTTTGTGCTTAGCAAACCCTCAGTGAACCATCTGATTTACTTGCTTCCTCTCTGTACTGTTTTCCTCTGCAGGGTAAGCCACGATTGCTTCATGATGCTAGGAAGAAGTCACTGCTGCTGCTGCTGCTGCTGTTGTTGTTTTAGTGGTTTTTTTTTTCCCCCTTTAGCTATTTGGTTTTTTAGTTTAGTGTTGCTCTGGTTTTGCTTTGTTTTTCCCACCCATTGGAATTGTGTGTGTTAGCCAGAGTTCTGTCTGTAAGCTACATCCCAGCATAGTTTGGATTGTTTACTTGTCTGTTTATTTTTGAGAAAGGATCTCCCTATGCAGTTCATGCCAGCTTTGAGCTCATAATGTGACCTAAACTGTCCTCAAACTTGAAATTCTCCCTGTTTCCCCCTCCTGAGTGCTAGATTTAAGGACACCTCTGCCTGTCCTTGCTAAAGGTTTTTGATTCTATGATTCCATTTCTCAGAGCAGTGTTTTCATAAATGTCTTATCTCAATCCTCCTAAGCAAAGACAATAAATCTAGAACAGAAACCTTTCTCAGGATCCTAAAGATGTAGTTGCCTTATTAAATTTAGCCTTGGCCAGGTCTGTGGTCCCTGCACTAAGTGATACAGGCCCTGCACCAGAGACATTGTCTTAGCTGTGGGAAGGCTGGGATGAGAGTGGTTCCCTTTGCTTTTGAGGCTCGCATAGCACTAGAAATTCCTACTTGTTCCCAGCCAGATCATGTACACTAACACCATTCTGTTTTAGTTAGCTGTGGCCAAAAAAGCCCAATTTACTAAGAAAATGGTTCAATAGAAGAACCATGAAACAGTGCTCCTGGCATTGGGCGACACCCTGCCGTGGCTTTGGATCACCGGCGCGCTTCAGCTGCACGGGTTTATTTCTATGTCATGCAGTCTACAGTCATCAAACCCTAGGAATAGCTCCAAATTCTGTATTTTGGGCTTTTACTAGGTTACAGCCCTACATAAGATCTCACTTTGTGGAAGTGACAGCAGAGGTAGAAGGATGTAAAGCAAATCAAACCTAGGTAAATGAGTCTTAACAGACCAAAAATAACAAACAAAAATGAGTCCATGTAGTAAGTAGTAAGAGCAGAGCTGCACTGAAGTCCTCTGCACTTCTAGTTATGTGACTTCCCGCAGGAATTCAACCCATCTGACCATCACTGATAAGCCAGGAACACAATTCCAGTATTGGCTTCTGAGGTCCTCATTCAAGTACGCTAGCATTCAAGTCACACTAACCAGAAAAACTTCCTTTGCCCAATAGTGTCCTGTTGCCCATGTCCCCATCTGTCTTGGAAAATAGTGCCTTCCCTTGGCCTCCTGCTAAGTGACTCTTACCAAATGGCTGTGTGCTGTGACTATCGATATCAAGCTTCTGTGCCGTGTCACATGCACAGGTCACACTTTTGTCTAATAAACCACAGTTGAGAGAGACAGGTAGGATGACAGCTGTAAAGCTCTCTCCCTTGGATTTGGCCACCTGGTTCTGCCTACTCTGGAGGCTTTTCCTGATCTTGTTCCTGTCAAAGCCAAGTGAGTGTTGAGGGAACTGCATGGGTATCTCTTATTGCAGGATAAACTGCATTGTGGAGCCACAGCAGGAAATGGAGGTGACAGTCTTTACCTGCCTGGCCTGTGGGAAACCCTGCACTTGTACCCTAAAGCCATAGCAGTGACCCACTGATGCACACACACCTTTTGCTCCTGTCAGTTTTACTAGTCATCAGTATGAGAATTTCAAGCTACTAGCATAAAACTGCAGGCTTATAGTAAAACATTTACCTTAATGACTTGCCCCGCCATTTTTGTGACTATTTCTCCTGTCTAAGTGTAACAAAATATTTTTTTAATGGCAACACTAAGAAACTTTTCTCCAACTACCATGCTTATTGAAATAGTTTAAATAAGCTGTAGATTATCAGTTTTCAAGAAATTAGAGAGGTCATCATTCCTAATTCCTTTTCCTAATTCCTAAGAATTTCAGGAATTCCTAATTCCTGAAAAAGTAGGTTTAGGTGCAAACTCGACTTTTTTAAAATTTATGTAATGGAGGGTTGTCTTAGTTAGGGCTTTACTGCTATGAACAGACACCATGACCAAGGCAACTCTTAGAAGGACATTTAATTGGGGCTGGCTTACAGGTTCAGAGGTTCAGACCATAATCATCAAGGCAGGAGCATGGCGGTATCCAGGCAGGCATGGTTCAGGAGAAGCTGAGAGTTCTACATCTTCATCTGAAGGCTGCTAGCCAAATACTGGCTTCCAGGTAGCTAGGACTAGGGTGTAAAAGCACACACCCACAGTGACACACCCACCCTGACAAGGCCACACCTCCAACATATTCAAACCATCACAAAACTCTATTTCTTTTTCTTTTTAAAGATTTATTTTATGTATATGAGTACACTGTAGCTGTCTTCAGACACACCAGAAGAGGGCGTCAGATACCATTACAGATGGTTGTTAGCTACCATGTGGTTGCTGGGAAATTGAACTCAGGACCTCTGGAAGAGCAGTCAGTGCTCTTAACCACTGAGCCATCTCTCCAGCAATCTGTTTCTTACAAATAGCAAAAAAATACATAAACAGAAGTGTTGAGCATCATTGATCATAACCACTAAGTAAGAGGTAAAATATTCTTCCCCTGGAGGGCCTGCCAGGAAGAAGAAGGCTCTTTGACCTTGTGGGTGATGGCTGTGTTTCCTACAGGCCATTCTTCCTTGTGCAGTTTAGGGTGTCTTTTGGAAAGCTGGCACCAGGTGGAGCTACTGAGTAGCAACGTTCACTGCCTCCAGTTCATGGCTAAAGACTTAAATATTCAGTCTCTGCCTTAAGTGGACATGTTGGCATTTTTAATCAATTTCTAGAAAACTGATGTGTGATTGCGGGGGCCCAAATTCAAAATAATTTGTTTTGCTCCATTTAAAATAAAAGATGGTTTCCCCTTTTGAGAGTCGCAAAAGCAACAGGTGATTGAAAGGAGATGAGCTTTGTCCAGTTTGTTACCAGTGTGCTGTTCCACACACCCATCTGTGATGCAGCTCAGAGACACCTGCTTGACTGTGTGCACTCCAGAGTCCTAGCTACTAGCCTGGCTGATTAACAGAACTTAACTATGGGTCTTTTTCGTTAATAATTTCCACTGTAGAGCTGGAGATAKCGCTTAGTTATTAGAGTACTTGCCTAGCATGCATGAAGCCCTTGGGTGTAATCCCTACCACCATGGGGTAGAGGCAAGAGGACCACACTGTAGAAGAGCACGTATTTGGGGGTAGAGGAAAATTGGGACTAGATCAGCCTCAGTTGAAGCTGTGGCCAGTGCCTCGTATTAGTTCTTCCTGTCAGCATTGCTGTAAGACAGGGTTTCACCCCACCCAATGCCCAAGGGTCCTATGGGTTATAGACATTTGGAAGTATGTGGTCAATTAACAAAGCTATATTGCAGCCTTCCTGTGTTAATGAACACGGTCCTTCTCCTAATCATCAGTTAGTTACCTGAATGTAGAACCTATTATTTATTTACTTATTTAGGCTCCTAGGATTAAATTGTGGAAAGATGTTCTGGATGACTAAGAGAAGAAACTACTGATCAAGAAAAAGAAATGAAGGCAGAGCAACTTTGCCATAGTAAGACTGTCTGGAGTAAGCTGGTTTGTTTCATAGTACTTCCCATGTCCTTGCATGGTCCAGTCATCCCCGTCGCTGAGACTATATTCTTAGACACCAGTGGATTTTAGAAACCTCGAATACTACTCAGTCCGGTGAGGTGTATACTATGTCCTTACTCTATGAACTGTAGCATTGCAAAACAGTACTGGAGATAGTCTGTCCCGGGTTCCATGCCCTAGAGTAACTTTTGCAACCCTCTGCCTATTCTTAGGAGTCATTATTAAGTGAAATAAGAGTTCTTTAAACACAAGAGCTGTCACTCTAGGCAGCTGATCAGATAACAGAAATTATTGCCAATGACTAACAGGTGAGCAGCATATATACCATGAACACACTGACCAAAACGACAATTCATGTTCCAGTCAAGAGTATGTCAGATGTTATCACACTTATTAGAACTGTGAAGTTTAAATTATATTTTTCTGCAATTTTCCATTTAGTATTTTCATACTGTGATTAAGCTTGGAAACCTAGCAAACTGAAGCCATAAGAAAGAGGTTATTGTAGATAGTTTGGGAAATTTTAGAACTAAACAAATTGAATAGCAGCCTGGAAAGCATGCCTAGTGAGCTGGGATATCCATGGAATAGAGAATTGTTGCCATGGTTTTGGTGAGTCTGTCCTTCAGAAGACAGACTGATGCAAGTGGATATGAGATAAAGGTGGCAATGCAAAGTAACCAGTCAGCACAGTGCTCATGTCAGAGTTTTGCACATTAATCTCTACCCTGGTTAAATTCCTTTGCCTAGAGGGACCTATGCCTTCGGTCCTTAGCTCTTTGACTTCATGGTAAAGCTCTTCTTCCTAGACTGCCCATTGTTCATGTTTTACCCAGAATACCCAGAAGCCTCTCATCCAAGCAAATGTGCACATTCCTGTGCATCACTGCGTGCTTCTGTAACCAGTTTCGGCTCCATCCCTCCTTTCTCACATTCCCGTGGGATCCTACTGGTATTCTAACACTCCAGCTCTGCCACCACAGGGCTCCCAGCATCCCTGGCTGCTTCCCTGTATAAAAACACCTGAGACACTTCTGTGACTAGAAGAGTTAATCGTAAACCTCCTTTAGGCACTTAAAGCAATCGTTGCTTTTGCTTTTCTGTACAAATTCTTTGTTCAGATGAATGGGGTGAAAGCTTGGATACCACGAGGGATCTGGAATGTTCATGAGTGAGATCCTTTTTGTGATTGTTGGTTCGTAGTGGCTGTCATATTTGGAACTCTCTAGCATAGACCTTTATGTTAAAAGTGAGGTCACTTTGATTTTTAAATGCCGACCAACTTCAATGACACAGAGTGTTTTGAAAGTCTTGGAGATTCATTTTGTTTTCCTATAAGCAGTGCGTAAGTCATGAAGTTCTGAGATAAATGCATAGTTTTTCCATAAACTGACATTAATTGCTGGAGATTTTGGTTGATAGCTTCCGAAGGGCACTTTTGCTTCTTTGATTAGAGGAGTGTTGGGGTGGGATCCAAGCCAAGCCTTTGTATCTAAGCTAGAGAAATTTCTATGCACTTACTTGTCTGAGATGGAGGTTCGATAACCTTTAACCCTGGATGTTTAAGAAACTTCAACAGCAACTAAGTCCCCTATGTAACCCTGGCTGGCCTGGGGCTCCCAGCTATCCTTTGCCTCCTGAGTATGCCACCAGGCCCGGCTTGAGGTGTGAGTGTTTGTTCGTTTGTTTTGTTTTTCTCTTGTAGATCCAATAACTTTTTTATATTGAAATTTCACCTAGCCAAAATGACTTTTTTGTAGCAAATTAATCTTAAGTCTTTTAATAATTTTTTGTTTTGTCTTTTTTTGAAAAAAAAATATTTATTTATTTATTTAATGTAGGAGTGTTCTGCTGCATATATGTCGACGGGCCAGAGGAGGGCATCAGATCCCCTTATGGATAGTTGTGAGCCACCATTTGGTTACTGGGAATTGAACTCAGGGCCTCTGGAAGAGGAGCCAATGCTCTTAACTGCTGAGTCATCTTATGAGCCCATAAAGAGTTTTACATTTAGAAAGTCCATACATGAGCTGGAGAGGTGGCTCAGTGGTTAAGAGCACTGGCTGTTCTTCCAGAGGTCCTGAGTTCAATTCCCAGCAAATACACAGTGGCTCACAACCATCTGTAATGGGATAATGCCCTCCTCTGGCATGCAGGTGTACGTGCAAATAGAGCATTCATACGCCTAAAATAAAATAAATCTTAGAAAGAAGTAAGAAGGAAGGAAAGAAAGAAAAGGAAGTCAACACACTCTTGAGTTTTATTTTCCTGATCTAACAGGCTCGGTCTTCCCAGTGAGTTATCTGGAAACATGTTCCATGTTTATTTCCCTTCTTTGTCACCATCCCTCCTCAGCCGTGTTGAAGTCCTCAGTGTGACTTGGACAGGAAGCTTCCCAGTAAATACAGTAGACAACAGTCTCTGTTGCTGGGAAGAATTCAGAGCACCTTTTATGTGGTGTCATTAAAAACTAAGCGCCATCTTTACAAAGTTTTTGCACTAAGATTGGAGCTTGTAATGCCAAGTGTAATTTGAAGGCACCAGACTACTAATTTAAAGTTATACCAATTGGAGAAATTATTCATAGTTCTGATCCCCAATCCACAACAGTAATGCTAACTGTGAATAACATGGCTCTTCTTTGTAGGTAAAGGAGCTCTTTGTATGGATAGTTATGGGCTCTCCATTTTAATGGTTTTCATTTTATTACATTTGTTTGTTTGTTTGTTTGTTTGTTTGTTTGTTTGTTTGTCTGTGGTGAGGGTATATGTGCCGTGGCGTGATGTAAAGGAGTCGGTTTCCTCCTTCCATCTGTCCTGGGGATTATATTTAGGTCCTGAGGTTTAGCAGCGAGTACATTTAGCCACAGAACATCTTGCCAGCACAGAATCTATATATTTTGTTATATTTACAATTAGAATTTAAATTATTAGAAAAAGAAATAGCAAGCAGTGAATTGTGCTACATAACCAAGAGTTGAACACTCACAACRGTTCTTAGGAGTCTGCTTAAAACCTGCTTCTTCATTTGCCACTTAGAACTCTCTCATGTTGTTTGTGTATGTAAAACATGTGTGAATTTGAGTGTGTGTGTGTGTGTGTGTGTGTGTGTGTGTGTGTACACGCCTGTATGTATAGAGGCCAGAGGCTGACATTGTGTGTCTTTCTTGACCATCAGAGACTCAAAACCAGCTTCTTACTATGTTAGGCATTTTACTGACTGAGCCATCTCCACAGCTCAACTTTTCCATTCTCAAAGAGAAAAATCAGTAAAGAATTGCTTTGTTAATAAAAATAACTGCTAAGCAATATCCAGTATCCATTTTTAGTTTATATTTAGTTGCCCAAATTTAAAGCCATTTCTATATCTTTGACTGTCGTTACTATCTTTGTGTCAAGCAGTATTGCTTTACACACCCCAGGTGAATTATTCGCCTTTTTTTTAAACCTGTTTTTGTTTGAATCTGTTACAGGTACTTACTGCAATAATGTTTGTTTAAAGATTATCTGAAGCTAAATCTGTACAAGTAATAAGTACTATAGGGAAAGTGCCCATATATGACTCACGGTACTGTGACTCGTAGCAGCATTAACTGTGTTCATGGCATTGCTCTGAGGGCGATGCCTGCAGCTGAATAACTTATGCCCCTCTCTTCCTTTCCCCTCTAAAAACATTGGTTGTTTTTGGGATAGCTAACATTAAAGATCTTTCATAATTCAAATGAAAATAAACGTCTTTACTCCAAAAGACACGCATGTCCTTTCCCTTGTTTGTATCAGCTTGTCTGAAGTTTTGGGTAGAAAAGGTAATGATCTGGACAAAAATTTTAAGCCGACTGAGCGTAGAGCCCTACCTTTTGGCTCTTGACATGATAATAATTCATTGAAAAGTCTCTTGTAGACCAGCTAACAGAGGAGTGTATAGATAATGTACTCGCTCGCTCATTAAAACAGTGCAGGCAGATAGTCTGAGATACAGATTTGAGGTCAGGAACTGCTAAAGCTTGTACTTCTAAGAGGTTTCTGAAGGACAGAGGCCTTGCTGTAATTATCCTCACTTTTATCTTACTGGTAGCAAAGTGTCAGAGGATGCAGGCGAGGGTTGAGGCACATGTGGCAACTGTTTTGGGCTGAAGCTGCCTGGATGGTCCAAGCTGGGCTATGCCATGGATCATATCAGCTTTCTACAGGAATGTGAGATGCCCAGCAGGAAGAGGTGGAAGTCATGGAGCTGCCAAATGGAATAAGACAGCAGCCCATCCTCATGCTGCCATATCACAGTGCTCGAGTCAGTGTGGGCATCTTCCTCACAGGGGCCTGCCTTCCTCCAGCAGGCAAGCATTGCTCCAGGCAATCTAGAAAGAACAAAGGGTCAGGGAGAGCTTTCCAAAAGAAGCAGGCCTTTGCATCAGAGAGTACGGAGATTCTTGAGGAGGCTACAGTGACCAGGTCTACCCACCCAAGGTGTGGAGAACTAGAGAAGGGCATGAAAGGCAGGTGCACATCTGCCAAGTCTAATTTTCTAGGTATTCAAGTTAGTTGCTCTTAATTTAGAAGCTCAATCTGCTAGAGAAGTCAGTGTCTTTATGCCCTTTGTTATTCCAAGTGAAGGACGTTTGCTCTATCAGAGTGGATTGTTTAGTTTCTCCTCAAAACAGCATTTGCAGAGTCCTCTGTGGTAAAGACTGAGGAAGGGGTGGGTGTTCATGTGAGCCACGGGGCCTCCAAAGGCTAGATTCTTTTGGTCAACCTAGAAGTCTTACACAGGTCCTAGGCAGAGATGTCAGCAGCAGAGCTGGGCAGTACCAGAGAGGTGGCTACCACCCTTCTCTTGTTTCAGGACCTACACTTGAGTTGTATGAGGCTAGCAGGTCCTGAGCAGAAATAGCTCACCGCTTTTTTTTTTTTTTAAAGAAGAGTTGTTTCCAGCATCAGCCTTAAGCCTTGATCCTAAACTGTAACTTGACTGACACCAGTCACCTGTGTTCTTGGGTCTGGTTTGCCAGCTGGCACAGCAGGCATGATTTGAATTGTAGGTGTATGGAAATATAAATCTCAGGCCCCAGAATGGCTGGCTAGAGCCAGAGCACCTTGTATCCCTGCCTGGTCATCTATAACTATCACCAGAACCTGCTGAGTGCCATCCAGAAGGCTGTATATTCATTGCATACACTGTGAGAAGGACTAGAATCCACTATAGGATTTGGGACCTAGAGAGAAAGGTTGTTACAATTGTTTTAGTTGATTTTTGTCTATAGGGGTGGGCGTTGCAAGGTGAGTTTAGACTCTTAAGAGGAGGGTGTTGCTTTAGAGAAATGAAAGATGTATTAACTAATTGGGAGATCCTGGGGAGATAGTAGTGATAGCAGCTGGTATATGAGTACAACAGGTATGGGCTTCTCTGGGAGGGGAAACCTCAGCTAGCTGACATACTGCCAAGCACTCGGGGTACCTTGTCTTATTTGAGAATGTTTTTCTGTCCTGAGCCATGCTGAAAAACATCACTTAACCTTTGTTGCCCCCTGAAGACATGCGCTAAATGGGGGGRAACCTTGAGAGAGCGTTGGAACCTTCTGAAAGTGCACTACCAACAGAGTCTGCGGGAGGGGCAAAGGAGTGGCTGCCTTTAACCAGCCCAGACTCAAGAGCCAGCCCCTGCCACTATACCTAAAGGCAATGGCCCCTGGAGAGAGGGCTGGCTCTTAAGCTTGTAGGGTTTTATGTTTTGCTCTCTTTGCCTCACTCTGTGTATGTGTGCATGCATGTATGTTTGTGCATGAATGCCACATGCATGCAGTTATCCATGGAGTCCAGAAGAAGGTGTGAGACTTGGAGTTAATGGCAGTTCTAAACCATCCAACTGGGTGCTGGGAACCTTCAGGTACTCTGGAAAAACAGCAAGCACTCATAACTGCTGAGCCAATTCTCCAGCCCTCCTTAGGTATTTTTATTTATTTCGTGTGTGGGAGCATGTACATATGTGTGCCAGTGTTCATGCACCATGCCACAAACATGGAAGACAGATGACAACCTGCAGAAGTTAGTTCTTCCCTACTAGAGTTGAGCTCAGGTTGTCAGGTTTCTAATTACTTGCTGGGCCTTCTCTATGTGTTTTGTTGTTGTTGTTGTTGTTGTTGTTGTTGTTGTTGTTGTTGTTGCAATCTTTTTATTGGATATATTCTTTATTTACATTTCATTGCCCCTTTCCCTCCCCCTGTTCCCCCATCCACCCCTTCCCATTTCCCTGTTCTGGTATTCCCCTACACTGATGGATTGTGCCTTTCCAGAACCTGGGTCCACTCTTTCCTTCTTGTCGGACATCATTTGGTATGTGGATTGTGTCGTTGGTGTTCCAAGATTCTWGGCTAATATCCACTTATCAGTGAGTGCATACCATGGGTATTCTTTTGAGACTGGGTTACCTCASTTAGTATGATGTTCTCCAGCTCCATCCATTTSTCTAAGAATTTCATGAATTCATTGTTTCTAATGGCTGAATAGTACTCCATTGTGTATATATACCACATTTTTTTTTGTATCCATTCCTCTGTTGAGGGACATCTGGGTTCTTTCCAGCTTCTGGCTATTATAAATAAGRCTGCTATGAACATAGTGGAGCATGTATTCTTATTGCATGCTGGGGAATCTTCTGGGTAAATGCCCAGGAGTGGTATGGCTGGGTCCTCTGGAAGTATCGTGTCCAGTTTTCTGAGGAACCGTCAGACTGATTTCCAGAGTGGTTGTACCAGCTTGCAGTCCCACCAACAGTGTAGGAGTGTTCCTCTTTCTTCACATCCTCACCAACACCTGCTGTTTCCTGAGTTTTTAATCTTAGCCATTCTGACTGGTGTGAGGTGAAATCTCAGGGTTGTTTTGATCTGCATTTCTCTAATGACTAATGATATTGGACATTTTTTAAGGTGCTTCTCAGCCATCCGAAGTTCTTCAGGTGAGAAGTCTTTGTGTTTTAATATCAAGTACTCTGGTATTAAAACAGTAATGTCCACTCTAGAAAAGTCATGAGCTGTACCAGTTCATGAGAAAGAAAAAAAAATTTTTTTTAACGATGCCAAGATGCCAGAAACAATGGTAAGAAGGTTGGTGCATAACTAGGCATGTGTAGCAGTGATAATGGGTACCTGCCTGTCCAAAATTAGAATCAGTATGACAAACTGTTGAACATCTGTCTCTAGGCACTTGAAGTTTGGGCTCTATCACTGAGCTGAGACGCATTCTTTGTGGTCTCCATGCTCTTTGACTCCACCCTAGCATGTTCCTTACCTCCCACTGCAGCTTGGGTAGCTTGGCAAAGTTATGAGATGAGTAGGTTCTAGAAGCCTTTGTTCATTCTGGTGCCTGTCATCATTGCAGTGTTGCAATGAGGATTTACCATGCCCTCACCACACACAAAGACCACTGCTATATGAGACTACTACCTAGCTGGGTAGTGCTATCGTTTCAGCATATACGTACAGGAAAATGTCCTGTTCATCCTAAGTATTTACAATGTTTACCCCTCAATGAATCTGGATGGAAAGACTTACATGGTGTAGCAGAAGAGCACACCTACCCCAGTGTCAGCTCTCTTCTCTGTATCAGGTCCTTGCAGTCCCTCTCTCAGATGGGGAGATAATTCTTGCCTGAAGGATACCTGGCTACCCCTGGAAAGTAACTCCAGTGAGCTGGAAGGGACTGAGTAGCTACTGGGCCTATCCCAGATCCCAAGGCTGCTCAGAGTGGCTCTGCTTTTTTACCCCATCTCTGCCTTCGCCCTGTGGTGCTTCTCCCCCAACCCTGCTTTTCCCAATCTCCTGGTTCCCTGGCATTACATAATATTCCTGTTAGGATCAGTTCCTGTTTTGCTGGGGAGAGGAATTGTGACTCTTTCAGGGAAAACCCCTGTGCTGGCTTCAGTTGAAGCTACAGTGGCCAGTGCATGATCTCATAACGGAAATGTCGTCCTCCACAGGCCTCGCTGTTCCTGTCTGAGTCAGCGCACAGATGGGGCCACCTTTGTGCGGGTGGCTCCAGAGGCCTTCTTTCTTCTGTGTATGTACTAGTCTGTACTCCTCAGAGGGTGGGTTGTGGGTCCACCACATTATGACAGGTCCAACAGCCAGGGTCAACTTTCATGTGGGCACCATGGTGCTGTCTTCCCCTGTGCTCTCCTACCAGGCTCTGGTCATGGCTCCATCTCCCCTCTGTAATGTGTAAAGTACACATCCCTACCTCAGCAGGACTCCTTCCAGCTACTCTCATATTCTTCATCATCCTTTCCTTGTTGACAGACGCTTGGGGCAGGGGGTGGCTCAGTGATCAAAGCCTTTGCACATGGAAGCATAAAGCTTGGAGTTTTAATTCACAGAACCCATTTAAAGACAGGGGTGCACAATCTGCCTCAGGTTCAGCTAGAGTGAGCTGGTTAGCGAGGGTGATTTCATATTCTTCTCTTTTTCTTTGGAATTGATTGTTGAAGGCTGTTAAGGTTCTTTGTCTTCCGGAATTCCCCACATTCTGGATTTTGTTGGGTCCATCTTCATAGTGCCCTTTAATACCATGACTTTTTGAAGAAATCCTGTGCTGAACCCCGTGACACAAGTTAACATCCCTACCATATCCATTTATGGTTAATTTCCTTTATGTGGCTCTTTGCCATCTATTAACTGAAAAAGTAATCAGAGCTGGAGATAGTTAATAACTGGTATGATTTCTTCTGAAGTAATAATGTCAGATAATGTCAATAGGGCCAGTGAGATGGATCAGTGGGCAAAGGCACTTGCTGCCAAGCCTTATGGCCTGAGTTTGGTCCCTAGGACCCACATGATGGAAGAAGAAAAACAGTTCACTTTTTCTGACCTCTACACGCACACCCATACACACACACACAAATAGTAGTAAATATTTTAGAGTCTTCTTTTTTTTTTTTTAACTAACAGTGTTTAGGTAATGATTGGTAAGTATTGAGTTAAAAATCTGTACATTTTTGTCACCAATTACATGTGTTGCTTCCATCATCACCACAAACACTTGTAAAATACCTGTTGCCTGGAGAGATAAATCTCTACCATAGTCTTAAAAATGATTGGTAGAAAGGGCTTACTGGGTCCTGGTGCTGAGCTACTAGGTAAAATTGGGACACTGAGCCAGTGAGGGCATCATTAGTAAGAACTGGGGTGGACAGTTGGCTGCAGCTGGCTCTTGGTTGACCTCAGTGCGTACAGGTGGTACAGTCCAAAGCATAGTGGGGATGGAGAGTGGAGACATAATTGAGCAGGGAGGAGAGGTGGCTGCTGTGGAGACAGGTCCTCAGCTGATTCCACAGGAAGCTCTTCAGAACTCTTCAGAGAGCGAGTAAGCCTGTCCTGTGTGCCCTGCAGTGGTTATCCACTTCGTCTGTCCCCAGGAATAGAAGCTTGCCTCTACCATGGCTCTAATCCCAGACAGCCAGCTGGGCAGCGTGAGCTCTGGTGAGTAAACGGCCAGTGAAGCAGGCTGGCGACAGGCCGAGGGATGTGGGAGGACCACCCTGCTCACATTTTCCGGGCCCCTCTGCCTACACGTCCCCACCTTTACAACACGAGTCCTGTGTTTACCAAGAAGGCTGAGTGGCTTAGTATGTGATAGAAGCAGAAGTCAAAAACCAACCATGTGCGAGAAGAGCTGGGTCCCACATTGCAGACAGGGCCGTGACATTCAGGTCCAATTGCTCCAAGAAGTCCATCCAAGCTGTAAGGTTCTCTTTCCTTAGACACTAATAAACTACTCACCCTCCCTCAGCAAGTGATAGTCACTTCAGAAACATCACCAAAACTCAGCTTCCTAGGTTAACTTTAATGATTAGGGAATCATTAATCATTGACAGAGGTGCAAACATACATTTACAGATAATTTGACAGAATTACAGGCTTTTGGGGACCACCTATATATGAGGTAGACACCTTCAGAATAAAAGTTACTGCTTCATCTTCCTAGTCACAGAGAATCCATTAATGTAATAATGGTACAGACAGCCTTGAACTTCTGGTAGCCAATCCTGACATAATGAGTTTGGTTTGATTTTCATGGCAACAAACCTAAATACTAAAGAAGAGAAAACCATTCTCAGCTCATTGCTTCAGAGACAGCTGAACACCTTCCTTCCAGGGAGAGTGCAAACTGTGCATGTGTATACACACACACACATACAAACACACACACACACACACACACAGCCTGCCCACGGTGACTGCACATATTCACAACAGGTACTCCAATAGTCACTCAACAACATTGGTCACTGTCGTGGAAAGCCTTTGTTTTCAAGCTTTTCTTTTAACCTGAGTTTGGGGTTTAAGAACCTTTGCTCTAGAGGAAAAAACAGCTTCAACCCCAGCTTATTGTTTAAACCGTCCCAGTGGGATTGCTATTCTAGGACCAGATTGTAATTAGTACAGCAAATGTTTGTACATAAGCAAGCATCATTAAGTTGCTCACAGCTACCTGAAAAGCTTTCTTTTAATTTTAAGTGATGTAAGTAAACATTTCCCTCTGCCTTAGGAGTTCATGATTCAAACTGTAATTAAGTCATTAGCTGATTTATCACCTAGATACTGTTAGGTGGAGTCTAAACATCTTACATAGGTTTGGATTCTAAAGTAAGGAATTTCAATGAGAGACTTGCTTGATAATCTCCCTCTACAGAATAGTTTAGTAGCAGGTTAAATTTGGCTTAAATTAATAAGACCTCCTTGAGTGTGGCTTTGTGTTTCTTGGATTACATCAGTCTTTAAGCTGTAATCTTGCAGTTTCATTGGAACCAATTTATAACAATGAAAAAAACCCTTGTTTGAAACTTGGTCTTTAACCTAAAACCTCCTGTTCTAAATGTTAAGTTTTAGGTTGGAGGAAGCACATAACTTGTTTCCTCTGAAAGATTTAAGTCCTGTTTTATTAGGAGCCAAAGCGCTGCTGAGTCTTCCGTTTGTGGCGCTTCTGCTCCTTCCTTTCTGGGCAGACTGAATGTCTGGGAATTCACCCCCAGTCAGTCTCTTGGAGCAGTAGCAGGGCTAAGGTGGCTTGGACTGCTTTGAGCTGTCACTTTTTGACAGGTTCATCTGTGCCACAGCACAACATTTTTCCTGTACAAAGTAGCAGCAGTGGCATCCAGCTGTGGTCATCTGTCCCAGGTTGTCCAGACTTTGTGTGGTGCTTCTGATTCTGACAGCATCCTGAAGTCGAGCCCATGTTTTACATGCTAGGCTTTGAAGTAGTATATGAACCTGAACTCCAAACCACTGGGGTTTCTTGACAGGATCTTAGTCTATAGTCTGGAATTTCTCCTGCCTCAGCCCTCCAAGTGCCAGTGCAAGGATTACAGACTTGAGCTCCACCCACTGCCCTAGTAGCTTTCTAACAACTACATGAGCTTAGATCACACTGAGTTCAATGCATTAGATGCTGTGGGATTGCTGCCTATCAGCAGAAAAGCTGAACAGCCACTTACCATCAGTCTGGGTTCTAATGTCAGCAAGTTTTCCACAGGAAAGCTTGACAGGAAGTGGCTGAGTGACGCTGGGAAGCAGTAAGTTAGTTTTCTTTTATGTCCATGCATTGCTGAAACTTATAGAGTGTGTACCGTAGACCTGTGTACAAGTCTTATTCCTAAATTGTTAAAAAGTTTTAGCATAAAAACTCTGCCTGAATGCCTTAGAGTACTTCCTTGCGATCTTTTAAACAATGAATAATGTCTACAGTTCAAGAAATTTTATTCCTTGAGTTACATCAGTGCTTTAAGTTTACGTGAGCATCACGCTCCCACTGTTAGGAAAAGCAGATGTTAGGGGCAGAAGCACATCCTCCAACAGTTTGGTTCTGTGTGGACTTCAGGTACTTGGAATAGGACTACATGTGGTGTGTGACACTGTATCATTTACTTCAGACTTCATTTTAGCAGTCCTTATGTGGATTTAGAACTTAGAGGGTGAGATTTGGAGTACTTTCTTTAAATTAATGAGTAAAATCAGCTCTGTGTGTTGTTACCAGAGAGCCAAAGCCAGGCATACTATCTAATCATTTGCATTTCAGGCCACAGTGATAGGCCTCTGCTGTGAGCAGCTTTATGCAGTTTCTGTGGTCTTAGTGTAATCCCTCTTTACTTCTTCATTCTCCTACTATTGCAGTAACCATTTTCTTCTGAGCTAGTTTCCTCCCTCCATCCAGTTCTTTCTTTGACCTGACTCAAATGTTTTTCCTTGTCACACACTAACCCTGTTGATGATAGGTTGTGAAATGAGTGAGACACAGTCCCACTTACAACATGGGCAGGAAGACCAAGGCACACACTGTCAGCTGTAACGAAAGCCTGGAGTGTGACGTTGAGGGGCTTTGGCAGGTATGTTAGTGATAGACTTGGCTCACGGAAGCCAAGGATGGAGTCTTCACAGTAGTTGGTCAGCTGGAGGAAAAGAATGCCATACCAGCCAAGACAAAGATCCTGAGAAAGCAGGGCCTTAGGGAAGCACATTTAGATGTGTCTGGGTCGTGGCCATTGAGGGGCTAGTACTGTGACACTTCTCCCATGTGGTACTTTGAAGAAGCCATCTGAGAAGCAAAAACTTAACCCATAAATAGTGTAGCACTTAAGTAATTATCTTAAAAGATAAGGACTCACTGGGGTGATGTCTCATTGATAAAGTACGTGTTTCCTAAGTATGAGGACATGAAGCTATATAAAAAGCTGGGTGGATGTTGTAGTACATTACTGTAATCTCAGTACTGGGGCAGTGGGAAGACGATTCTTGGCTGTTACTGGCCAGCTAGCCTGGCTTTCTTGGCAAGTCCCATGCCAGTGAGCGGCCCTGTCTCAGCAAAAGGAAAGGTGGACAGTTTTCTTCTGGCCTATGTGGACACAGTCATGCACACACATACCTGCATGCACACACAAACACATAAAAGTAAGGGACGGAAATCTGTAAGTCTATCAGCATTACACTGTACAGAAGTAGATAATAGTATATGAACATCAGTCTCCAATCTGACTCCATCTCTTTCTGTTCCTCCTTCATTCTTAGAATCAATATTTCTCATATGTCTACTTTTAAAGTGGCCTGAGGCCTGATTTCTGTATGAAAATAGAATAGATCTTTTGTTAAGCTCCTTGATCTAACAGCTTTCAGAATGATAATGAGGTTCTCCAGTGTTCCTCAAAGGTAACTGGCAAATTTTCCGTTTCTAGATCATTTGCACATTGGAATACATTTATTTGTTCCAGCACATCTTAGCTACCATCTTTGCTAATGAGCAAACTTTCTGTGCTTTCCTAATGAGAACTTTTCAGGTTAGTTCCCAGGTACTTCCTTGTGTTGTAAACAAGTTTTGTTGGCGGTATGGGAAGAGTGCAGCTGTGGTGTTATGTAATACATATGTGGAGCAAACGGATTATGATGGTAAAGCAAGTGAACATGTCATCAGTGCCCTCCTTAGAGCCACAGTTATACGCCTCTTTCATGGCAAAAGCAGCTATGAGTCACGTAGCAGAAGTCCTTACCGCGTAATTCTTATCCTGGTCCTCACAACTATCTTTAATATCTCACAGTCTGCTGGTCAGTGACTTTGGACCTTCATTTCCCTTATTACAGCTCAGGTAACCCATACTTTTTTTCCTCTGTTTCTGAATCTTAGGTAGGTTTGTTTGTTTGTTTGTTTGTTTTTAAAGATATTTTTGCTTGTGTTTTTATGTGTGAATGTTTGCTGGCATGTGTGTATGTGCACCCCATGCCTGGTGCCTGTGGAGACCAGAAAATGGCATCAGGTCTCCCAGAACTGAAGTTCCAGATAGCGAAAGCTGTCATGTGTCTTCTGGGAGCTGCAGAGCAGCCGGTGTTCTTAGATGCTAGCCCATCTTTTCAGCTTCATATTAGCTTTTAAAAAAAAAAAAAAAAATCTACATATAAGTGAGGGCATGCTGTGTTTCTATTTTCGTCTTTCTTACAGTATAATGTCTTTTGAGTTATGTTCAGTGAAAGACTTAATGTTACAGTGAACAATAGAATGCAGGCCTTCTGAAACGGGGACTTTAATTTTCTTCGTGGAAAGATTGTTGGGTTATATGTAGTCATTTTTACTTCCTATTATCTTCCAAAATGGCCATACTATTTCTTTACTCCTCTCTGATGTTACCTCCGACCTTTTTAAGGTCTATGGTTTACAACAACCTTGGGTTTGCCTTTCCTTGATGAGTGATACCTTTTGTGGGGAGTTCACATGTTGGCCTTCAGAGAAGCATCCGTTTGCATTTGCCTGTTGGAATGAGGTGGTGTTTTCTTAACATCAAATGGTACAAACATTTCTGTTTAGCGCTGTTTGCAGTGTTTTCCCCTCTTGGGGGGTCTTCTTTCCTATACAAGGGCCTTTAGTTTACTATAGTCCCATTTGTTTTTGCTTTTATAACTTGAGCTTGAAATACAGTGTCTAAAAAAATCACTGTCAACCCCAAAGACAAGGCCCTTTTTTGTGTATCTTCTATGTTTTATGATTTCTAAGTTTCCTATTTTGAGTTGATGCTTATTTGTTATGGAAGATAGGCAGATTTGCATTATAGAAATTAGTTTTCTGGATCTATTTATTAAACATAGACTGAATAATCAGTGTGGTATGGCCCAGTAACAGATGGAAAGGCAGACATTATTCTGTCATCTTGGCTGGTTTCAAAAAGGAGAAAAGGCATTTGTGAAAGTCTTACATCCTTTCTTGATGGAAAGTCTTAAAAGTTTAGAAATAGAACAATTCCTGCACATAAGAAAAAGACCATTTATGAAAAACTATGGCTAACAAACCAGTCAACAGGAGGCATAGAAAGCCTTTCCAATAAGCAGTGGCTTTCCTCTTTCCTAATAAAGTTTAATAACTCCGCCATCCTTTAATCCAGTTTCTCATGTTGTGGTAACCCCAAACCATAATGTTATTTTTGTTGCTACTTCATAACTGTAATTTTGTCTACTGTTATGAATCGTAATGTAAATGTTTGATATGTGACCTGCACATGGGTTGAGAACCACTTTCTAAGGTGTGGTGCAGGCACTTGTACCTGCTCACAGTCACTACCCCTGTTCTGCCTAGTGCTAGAAATACTGGCAAGGGCATTCAGAGAAGAGAAAGAAATGAAATTGAAATTTCAATAGAAATTTAAAAAAAAAAAGAAATGAAAGGAAATCTTCAAACTGAAAGAGAAAATTATCTCTTTGAAGATGATATAGTCATACACACATACACATATAAAACACCAATGATTTCACTAGAAAATTACTGAAATGTAAGATTTCAGTGAAGTTGAAGAATCAATATGGGAATCTTTGGTG
>BDUI01000489.1:105891-129345 GCA_002335545.1 Apodemus speciosus | reverse complement strand
GAAATGAAAGGAAATCTTCAAACTGAAAGAGAAAATTATCTCTTTGAAGATGATATAGTCATACACACATACACATATAAAACACCAATGATTTCCTGGTTGTATTCTCAATTTCTCCTGGTGTTTCAGTCTCTTACTCACTGTTTCATAGTTTGGAGGTATAGTAGGCTGAAAGGGGAAGGCAATCCTTAGATCTTCTGTCTTTACCAGTAGCTGTCTGCCTGGTGGCATGAACTGCACCTGCTACCCACTTGTGGTCCTCCAAGGTGGTTGGGTTCTAGGCAGGCTGCTTGACATTCTCTCTCCTGCTGTGTTCCATTCCAGTGGAAGATTGGCTTCCAGCTAAGGCAGGGAATAGATGTCCCCATTTTTTAATGCCAGGGCGACTGGGGATGTTTTCTTACCCCACAGCTTCCCAGCAGCCAGCTGTGTGCCACACTAGGTCCTCACTGCTGGTTTTCTACTGTTTTTGTGTGTAGTGTATTATTCTTGGGTAAGAACCTGCCCCTGTGAACAGAATGGGAAAATTTAAGATTTAGCAGCAATACTCCATCAACAGAACCATTCAATTTATACATATTTACTGCTTAATCTAGATTCTTCTTCATCAGCTATGGTTGCCCTTCGGTCTTTCCTCAGAAAGGCCTACATCCCAAGAGTGTAGACCTGGGTATCACCAGTGTAACATGACAGATGAGCAGCAACAGCCTTCTGTGCTCAGTATCCCTGGCCTAATTTGGTCTGTTTCAGCATGGGGTTAGAATTGTCAGCCCTCTGTAAGTGTGTGCTGGCCTGAGAAAGCAAGGCTGGGGGTGGGGAGGCTCGCATGCATGTGGAAGACATTGGCTCCGCAGCTGGGACTTTACAGGCACTAGCCTGAGGATCCCCCACTGGACATGCCCTGTGCTACGTGCCCAAGAGCTGGTAGCACAAAACTGTGGGCAGGGATCTACCCAGGGAAAGCAATGCTTCATTCCACCCGGAAAGGAAGTTATGAAAACACATATCTGTTGCTGCACTTTAACAAGCAGATGCAATATCTATGTGTCTAAACAGAGAAAAGGGCAATTTCGTTTGAGCCAAACTATTTTAAGATAAAGGAAAAACTTTCTCTTAGCTCATTGCACACCCCTCCCTGCCTTGGTCCTCATCAGAAGCTATGGGAGCCCAGGCCTCCCAGGCTAACTCAGCCCGGTGCCTGTCATGTTGCTGTCTGCTCTGGAAAGTTGCAGGAAGGGCTGATAAGGGGCTGAGGACAGAAATCTCAGCTCTTATCTCCCCCTCACACACGGCTCAGTTCTTTTCCTGTCCTCAGACAGGGGACATAAACGGCCATCTCCTGGCAGCCAGAACTTCAAACAGGATTGGGCTGGCCTCACTCTGGAGGAGCCTAGGAGGAGAAAGTGGGTTGCAGCCTCTGTCTGCAAAGTTGTTCAGCGCCACTGAGAAGTGAGCTGCCTTCCTGGTGGGCACATGTAGCTTTTGCACAACAAAACGCTCTAGACAGGCACACAGAAGCAGCAAGCATGGGGAGGCCTGCCAGGCGCCTATGCTCTAGGTCAAGGACTGCTTTGTTTGGTTAGAGCTTTGCCAGGACACAGGTTGGGTCTGAAAGGATTAGATTTGAGTTTGGGTTTGTTGACAAGTCGAACTGCTGTTTTTCAGGGCTTTTGTGATAATGAGAAAGTGACACCTAGAAGGTCTGGTTGGGGGAGCAGAAGAATGAAATGCCAGCTCATGTGCCTTCTGTCCTCACCTACTGCTGGGAAGGTGGCCTTGACAATCTCTTGTAGCTTTTCAGCCTACGGCATCATAAAAATAAGGTGACAGGGAACCTTCCTTTGACTTAGAGCATGGGAAGAACTAGCAGAGAGGGCGCGTTCCTGGCATGGCCATCGGATGGGAGTAGGTGTAGCTAGGCCATCACTGTCCTCTCTGCAGTCCAGCCTTGCGTTCCTCCACTTACCCATCCCAGTGTGTCTCAGAAGATGGGTATGCAACTTCAGACTTGAGCGTTGAGGAGTCAAGAGTTTTACTGTCTTAGGAAGAAGTGATTGCTTGAATAGTTTTAATGAACAACTGCCTAAAGTTCAGATTGTATAAGCTTCAAAGTTGCATCTACTACATAATATTAAAGATCCGGTTTTATTCTTGAAAGCTTGCTACTTGTTGCTAAAGGCTGTGAAATAATCTAGGCTGTCAAGCTTAGTTTTCCATTTATGTTCTGTGGTGCCCAGGAACCTTCAAGAAGGGAAGGGTGCTATGATCTGCTTAGTCAGAGTCACTGTAGTCGGAATTTTAAATTCTAAATGATTTTTTCCTGCTACGTTTATTCCTAAGAATATATTTTTAAATGATTCTCTAGACTGACTTCTTTTTTTGTTTTGTTTTGTTTTTTGGATTTGGTTTTTTTGAGACAGGGTTTCTCTGTATAGCCCTGGCTGTCCTGGAACTCACTGTATAGACCACGCTGGCCTGGAACTCAGAAATTCCCCTGCCTCTGCCTCCCAGAGTGCTGGGATTACAGGCGTGCGCCACCACCGCCTGGCTCTAGACTGACTTCTACAGAGTTAAAAAAGAGTCTGTGAAGGTATACAAGAAGTGAGAAAGACCTTGGGTCTTTCAATTTTATTAACTTAAATTAGTTTATTTGAGTAGCATCCTGACCAATGATGTCTGATGAAGATGTTGTACTCTACAACGATCTTTACTCTTGAGGCCCTGCTGTCTAAAGTCTCACACCTTAACAAGTCCAGATACCTTATGCAGTGATTTAAAAATATTTACAACAGTCTAATGTCTTTTTAAACTGCTTTGCTTTTTTAGGCAAAAGTAACCCAAATTTGAGTTGTCAAGTTTCCTGTGTGACTTTTTCAGTCCTCTGTAGAGGATAAATGGAGGAAGCAGAACTCCCTGGAAGCCTCTGCTCTTGGAGATGGGAGCCCCACACACTTAGTGGGGGCCGTGTGTCCTGCTTCTGGGGAGAACCATTGACCTAGAGTTATAAACAGCAATCAATTTAGATTAGTTTTAGATTTCATTCAAAGAAGTTGGTGCCTGTGTCACATTGATCACTTCTGCTCTGGAAGAGCCTCATTTATCTTGTGGCCAGTATGGGATGAGCTGCTGCTATGGGAGTCACACAGCTTCTCAGCCCGAGGACCTTTTGGGGAGGCCGGAAGCTGCTCTATTCCTTCTTCTTTTTTCCCCAGAGGTGGCATGACTTGTCAGTGATTCTGATGTCACCACTTGAAAGTTGTTGCCATGGAGAACAGTCCTTCTAAAACTTGTTTAGGTTGGCTTTTCCGAATTAGAGATAGCTCAAGCAGCTGACAGGCAAGTAGAAAAGAAGGAAAGGAAGGAATGTGCAGCTTTGTTAGCGTTGGCCTTCCCGGGAGGTGCTTGGCCTGCAGAAAGTGAGTGCTATTCGCTCCATTCCTGCTGCCTCACAGAGGGTCATTTGTCTGTGTATGAATTCCGAGAAAAAATCCAGTGCCTAGCTCAAAAGAAATCTCTGCACACTCCCGGGGTGACCCAGAGTTCTCTTTCATGGTAGATCACTGGGTTTTCCAGGATTATTGTTCTCTGCTCTTTGAAAGCCCATAGTAGCCAGTCCTGCAAGGTTAACGTTTGCAGGACAAAAGACAGCTAAAACCCTCCAGTTCTGAGTGTTTTCAGCTGTCTGCCAGTGCTCAAGGTGGGTGTGTTCCTGAGACTTTGGAAGTGCCTCCAGCCTAGGGTGGAAGGAGTCATCCCTACTGCCTGAAGTGCAACAGAAAAGTACCAAGAATTTTTTTTCTCCATAGTCACAAGTTTGGTAGAAGAATTGACTATAGATCTTAGCAATCCCAGTATATGATTCATCTTCCTCCCCTAAGAACTTCTACCTTTCGCTAAAGGATATACTTTACAATTTTGGATTATTCAAGTTGCCTGCATTACTATTCTTTTGCTTTAGACTTTAAAGTTCAGAGAAGTATTGAGAGAAACGGGGGAGCTAGAGAATGTAACTCGGTTGCTAGAGTGCTGGTCTAGAATGAGCAATGCCTGGGTTCTAYACTCCCCACCCCAAAAACCAGACATTGTGGTATACACCTGTAATCCCAGCACTCAGAAAGTAGTAGCAGGAGGATCAGAAGTTCAAAGCTACCCTCTGTTTCACAGGGAGTGAGGCCAAACTAGACTCCATGAGATCTTACCCAAAAAAGAAGAAAATGAAGTAAAAGAGAGGAAGAAGAGGAGGAGGAGGATCCCTGAACATAGTACTACAGTATCTGATTGCATAGGCAGCCATTAACATGATGAAAGTACACATAGCATATACAGTATAGATTCACTGGACAAACGATGATTCATGATCTAGGCCGATGGACAAGATTTCATTGTACTGATTCAGAATGGCAGGCAATTTACTAAAATTTTCCACTTAGTTTATATTCTGCCACTTTAGCAGAATACCTGAGGCAATTTATAAAAAACAAAGATTTATCCCTTAGAGCTCTAAAGACGGGAAATTTTGATAGCAAGTTATGAGTATCTGATGAGGGCCTTCCTCCTATGACTGGGAGGCATCACACAGTCACAAACCTATGAGCTCATGTTTCTTAGTCGTTTTGGAAAGTCATTCATCCCAGTCTGTGGCCTTTTACTACCTCCAAAGACTCTGCATTCAAATATTCTTTTTTTTTTAATTTATTTATTATTATATGTAAGTACAGTGTAGCTGTGTTCAGACACCCTAGAAGAAGTGGTCAGATCTCATTACGGATGGTTGTGAGCCACCATGCGGTTGCTGGGAGTTGAACTCAGGACCTTTGGAAGAGCAGTCAATGCTCTTATCCACTGAGCCATCTCTCCAGCCCGCCTTCAAATATTCTTAACCTGTGAGTTTTAGGGTTTAGTTTCTAACATGTGAACTTTCAGGGAACATATTCAAACCTTAATGCCAAAAAGAAACCAGGGATGGTAGAAGTGTGTTTGTGTGTGTGTGTGTGTGTGTGTGTGTGTGTGTGTGTGTGTGTGTGTGTGTGTGTGTGTAAAACATCAGGTATTTCCAAGAGCTGTCAGTACAGCAGATGTTCACTCAGCACCTATGACAAGTACTTGTGTAACTAAAGAGAAAACATTTCCACAAATATTTTACTGAGGAAATTTAGGCCTTATAGTCATTTGAAATTCATGTAGTTTCACATGCTATGAAATCATCTTTGATTCTCTTGCCCAACTTCTTCAAAATGTGAAAATAAATCTACTTAGGAGGTAAACATGTAGACCCACAGCAGTAATTTCTCAGTCCCTGTTTTGGGGAGCCCCTTCTGCACAGTGGGCATCTTATATGTGACTGAGTTCTGTACCTTTCAGTACACATGCACACACATCATGCCTGTAAAGTCATGGCACAATTTCCATTCTAGTAATGGTAGCCCTGAGTTTTCATTACCTGACAATAAAACTTATCTTCTGTAAGAGGCTTTCGTGTTGTTTTGATTCCCTTATGTACTCCCTAATGTTGAAAGTGATTTGAGTTTCCTAAGCAAATTCCTTAGACTGGCTACTACTGAGGCTTTATGTGTTTAGCCTAATTCTAAATATATGTGATGGATGTCACACAAAAAAAGTACAGGATTTTATGCTTGAACAAGCTTTGTGAGTACAAAAGTAATTCTTTGTAAGTCATTGCACTCTTTCAATTACATTGAAACCACCAAGGGGATGAAGAAAACCACAGAGGCACCCCAGAAGCTCGGTGCCTCCTTCTAGCTAAGGCTTCAGACTGCTGCCTCTCCAACCCCTTGGTCTCAGGCCAGGGGCTCAGAGGGACTTTATTTGCTGTCAAAGAGCTGTCCCCTTGTGGGTTTCTTGGGCTTGAGAACCTCTTGCTCTACAGTACAGTCCAGGTAGGCAGGCCATTGACGTGTCCAGCTAATGCCGCAGTTGGTGCGACAGTTCCCATACCACTGTGCATTTTCCCAGTTGGCATTTCCCCTGGAAAGGAGCAGTGGTAACATGAGAGAAATGCTCAGGTCATTTAACTGAGGTCAGTATATGGCTAAGGGTCATCATAATTGGTACACTGCACCAGACAGAATTCTTGTTCCTTGCAAGCAGTGCTTATCATAGGGCAGGGCTTGACTGAAAGGATATCTGTGTCTGGACGGAAGACAGGACTCCGCAAGTGTTGGTCACTTCGGCTTCCTGCCCTCTCACGCCCCTGGTTGGTACCAGCCTGCCCAACAGGTGGGCTGCAGGAGCGCTTCTCCATCTCTGACGTACATTTTATCTGATGCTTTTGTTGAACCCTGTCCATGCCTTCCTCATTGGAGAGTATGCAGAATACAAGTAGATTAAAAGTGGCCTCTGCTATCCAGAAATTTAGAATTCCCTTAAGGAAATGTTTGCAAAGCAAGTAAGTAATCAAAAATGAAAAATAAAAGCAGCTAGTTGCTGGCGTGAATAGTAAACAAGGGGACAGTCGTGCAAGGTCAGCCTGAGGTGCTCACCGGATCTCCAGAGAAGTTGCTGTAGTTATTTTGTTTCATTGCTTGGATAATATCAGAAAAAAAATGGGCAGCTTAAGGGAAGGTTTGTTCTCTACTGGATACATATAGCAGGGAAGATGTGTGGTAGAACAGAAAGTGGCTGGTCACACTGCCCCCACAGTCAGGAAGCAGAATGATGAATGTTTGCGCTTGGTTCATTTTCTCCTTTTTATTAAGGAGACCCCAGTGCAAAGAATGGTACTATCCACATTTAAGATGGATCTTCCACTGCAATTACCTAATCTAGATAATCCTTCAGAGGCACTTGTGGGCATTAGTTTCTGTACTGCTCTGGGCCCCATCACTGAAGTGACACACATAGCTGTGAGGGCTCTAGAAGAAGGTTCTGAGTCCCATAGGACAGGGACCATATCTGGAGCTCCAGGCTCTGGAGCAGGTAACTGAGTCAGTCCATTCCACCCCTTCTGTTGGGAGCTGTGAAGCCTATATGAAGTCATGCAGTGGTCTCGGCCTTGTCTTTATCCTGACCAGTCACAGAGTCACTTCATACCTGCTTATTATCTCTGTCTACAGATGTGGTTTCTGCATTGCAGTGATCCACTACAAACTCATTTGAGTTTGTCAAAACTGTTGTGTTAAAAAAAATCTGGAAAATGTACAGAATGTTCTGGTTTTATAGACTGCTCCTTGCCAAGCTTCTTTACCTTTCCAGAGACTAATCCACCACAAGTTGGTGACAGACAGGCTCTGTGGAAGCAAGAATTGGTTCATCATGGGCAATAGCCATGAAGTAATAACCTCTGACCCCGAGTGTCTGTTCCTCTTGAGCTCTGGGAATCTATGTCTTCTGAACAAAGCTTACTGGAGATCACTGTTACCTGACCTCTCTGTCTTAACGCACAAGTCCAAAAGCWGCTAGCCTCCTGTCACTAAGGTGAGCAGTGATGTGTGACAAGGGTCGGTGAGCTGAAAGGTTTGCCTCTGACACACATCCTTCACAGTAGTGTCTTACTATTTGTCCAGGGCATTACCTCCAAACACCTCCCTAAGTCCCATTTCAACTGCTGCCTTTCCCCGCCCCCTAACAAACTGACTGTTTTGAGAGTACTAAGAAGAAACCTCTGGGGCATTTTCCTGGCAGTCCATCTCAAGTGTGTGTGTATACATGGCACGAGCAGAGTTTTCTGTAACCTAGTAAAGCTTCTGCAGAGGCTCCTGAGCCACCAGGCCTCCAGACAGGGTTCCTGTTCTAGGAATGACAGAGCAAACTGATGCACATCCTTTTCARCTCCAGGCTCGGACAGTGGCAACAGGCAGCTCCCGCTGAGATCCTGTTAGGGTTATCTCTTTCCTTTGCATCACTGTCCTTTCTTTGATTGATGTCATTGAGGTCCTTGCACTGTGTACCTCCAAGTGCTTAAATTTGCTCATGCTGATGAGGAAACCAAGTCAAAGAGTACAAGCATGCTAACATGGAGTAGGTAACCCTGCAGATGCTCAAGAGAGGATTGGACTTCTAAAAGGCAGGAGGATTGTGAGTTGAAGGCTAACCAAGGTTACATAGCAAGTTCGAAGCCAGCCTGAGCAAGACCCAGTGTAAAGGGGGAGAAAAGAACTTCTATAAAGGAAATTTACATGTTAATTTGTCAGATTACTAACTCTTAAGCCTGGCTTCAGGGCATTTTTTTTTAATTATTATATTTGTGAACTGTAAGCTTGATAATCAGGTTTTCCTGATCTTAAAAATTTGTTTGTATGTTTGTTTGTTTTCCGACAGTAAGCTCCTGCTTCAGCTAGTCTGTCCTCAGAGCTGAGCTTGAAGCCTCGTCTGTAGGTTGTACAACAGTAGATAGACTTCAGCATCAGGATCTTAGGAAAAAGCTGACACAGTACGTGAGTCTTATGCAGGTTAGAAGTCGGGGTGCCACAGTGGGGAGCAAGGGCTCTGCACCCCGTAATATAGCATCAGGTCCTACTGCTTCCATTCCTGTAGATAAGGTGCCTGTGCCTCCCCCACCCCCACCCCACCCTCGTCTCTCTTGGGCCCTTAATGGACAGAGTATGTTGTGTTCTTGTCATGCCATGAGCACTCGTGGAGCCATGCTAAGTGCCTGGCACACTGGTGGTGCAGCTGGCTATGGGCACTCTGGCAACAATTTCCTCCCGTATGTCTCACTGTAACTGTCTCATAGAGTTCTTTTGTCCTTAAATTCTCAACTCAGTAAAGTGAGGAGCAGNGACTAATCCACCACAAGTTGGTGACAGACAGGCTCTGTGGAAGCAAGAATTGGTTCATCATGGGCAATAGCCATGAAGTAATAACCTCTGACCCCGAGTGTCTGTTCCTCTTGAGCTCTGGGAATCTATGTCTTCTGAACAAAGCTTACTGGAGATCACTGTTACCTGACCTCTCTGTCTTAACGCACAAGTCCAAAAGCTGCTAGCCTCCTGTCACTAAGGTGAGCAGTGATGTGTGACAAGGGTCGGTGAGCTGAAAGGTTTGCCTCTGACACACATCCTTCACAGTAGTGTCTTACTATTTGTCCAGGGCATTACCTCCAAACACCTCCCTAAGTCCCATTTCAACTGCTGCCTTTCCCCGCCCCCTAACAAACTGACTGTTTTGAGAGTACTAAGAAGAAACCTCTGGGGCATTTTCCTGGCAGTCCATCTCAAGTGTGTGTGTATACATGGCACGAGCAGAGTTTTCTGTAACCTAGTAAAGCTTCTGCAGAGGCTCCTGAGCCACCAGGCCTCCAGACAGGGTTCCTGTTCTAGGAATGACAGAGCAAACTGATGCACATCCTTTTCARCTCCAGGCTCGGACAGTGGCAACAGGCAGCTCCCGCTGAGATCCTGTTAGGGTTATCTCTTTCCTTTGCATCACTGTCCTTTCTTTGATTGATGTCATTGAGGTCCTTGCACTGTGTACCTCCAAGTGCTTAAATTTGCTCATGCTGATGAGGAAACCAAGTCAAAGAGTACAAGCATGCTAACATGGAGTAGGTAACCCTGCAGATGCTCAAGAGAGGATTGGACTTCTAAAAGGCAGGAGGATTGTGAGTTGAAGGCTAACCAAGGTTACATAGCAAGTTCGAAGCCAGCCTGAGCAAGACCCAGTGTAAAGGGGGAGAAAAGAACTTCTATAAAGGAAATTTACATGTTAATTTGTCAGATTACTAACTCTTAAGCCTGGCTTCAGGGCATTTTTTTTTAATTATTATATTTGTGAACTGTAAGCTTGATAATCAGGTTTTCCTGATCTTAAAAATTTGTTTGTATGTTTGTTTGTTTTCCGACAGTAAGCTCCTGCTTCAGCTAGTCTGTCCTCAGAGCTGAGCTTGAAGCCTCGTCTGTAGGTTGTACAACAGTAGATAGACTTCAGCATCAGGATCTTAGGAAAAAGCTGACACAGTACGTGAGTCTTATGCAGGTTAGAAGTCGGGGTGCCACAGTGGGGAGCAAGGGCTCTGCACCCCGTAATATAGCATCAGGTCCTACTGCTTCCATTCCTGTAGATAAGGTGCCTGTGCCTCCCCCACCCCCACCCCACCCTCGTCTCTCTTGGGCCCTTAATGGACAGAGTATGTTGTGTTCTTGTCATGCCATGAGCACTCGTGGAGCCATGCTAAGTGCCTGGCACACTGGTGGTGCAGCTGGCTATGGGCACTCTGGCAACAATTTCCTCCCGTATGTCTCACTGTAACTGTCTCATAGAGTTCTTTTGTCCTTAAATTCTCAACTCAGTAAAGTGAGGAGCAGMCCCCCTGAGTGGTCTTCTCTGACCCGCAGTACATTGTCAATTGGGTAGAAGTGAATCCCTTATTGGAAACCTGCTGTTAGGGTTTTAAACACACACTGTACTCAGCACCTGTAACCAAAGTGAGAAAACCAGAGTTCTGTGAATATCCAGGGTAACTAGGAACCTGCTTCATGTGCTATCTCAAAAACATGAGCCACTTCAGAAATGCATAGAAAACGAACGTCAGGCTTCTGCACTGGCCTCTGCAAGCATTTCTTCCTAATAGTAAATAAAACAGAAGATGGGACAATGGAGAGACAATGTTAATTCTGTGGCCATCCCCTCACCCTTGAGCCCTTTCTTTAGAAAATTGCCGTAATAGTTACATATGACATGTGCCCATGCCAGAAGCTCAACCACAGCCACATAAGGGCAGCTTGTGGCCTTTCAAAAAGTTGGGGAGACCCAGGCTCTCCCATCTTCTCCCTCCCTGGACCCAGGAGAAAGCCTACACATCTCCCTGCATTTGTCTTTACTGCTGGTAAAACGCCGGATGTTAGAGTGGGACTGTGGGAATCTTGTATTGCAGCTCAGGAGTGCTGAGCACACTTCCAGAAGCCACACTGTCCCACCATAACCCGCCCTTTTTGAACAAACCTTCAAGGATACCAAGAATCGGTACAGACTTCCAAGCTGTCGTTCCTCAGAGGGAACCTCAGAAGTCACCATGGGAATCTAGGTTCCCACCCTCTTGCCTCTTTATAGAAGATAAAGCCTTGCGATAAATACACCAAGTTTAAAATGGATTTGTGAGTGTCAGGCAGTCCCATTCCCTCCAGGGCCTGGCGTGTGGGTGGCTCTTGCAGCCCTCTGAGGACAGTAAGTCATAAGGGGTGCTGCTCTGAGGTGGGGGGTCTGTTTGGTTTGTTCTATGGATGCACTACGCTGACCTTCCTGTTGCCCTGGCTTGATCTGGTGATCAGAGTAAGTTTGCTGTGAACTTCCTGGTTCTGATCTAGCCCTCAGCACTCTGACAGAGCAGCTGCCGTGCACAGAGGGACCAGGGACCTCACCTTCACCTCCCTATTGGATTAGTAGCTGAGACCCCCATAGGTCTTTTTACAAGAGATAGATGTCCTGAACCCTTGAACTTAACTGAAATGTTTGGCAAAATTATTAGTCATTCCTCTCATTGAGGTATTTTATATAAAACCTGAAGGTGTCAGGTTATTTTACTAGTTTCTACTTTACTTTTTTTTTGGGGGGGGGGCGGTCTTGAGACAGGGTTTCTCTGTGTAGCCCTGCCTGTCCTAGAACTCACTCTGTAAACCAAGCTGGCCTCAAACTCAGAAATCCACCTACCTCTGCCTCCCAAATGCTGGGATTAAAGGCGTGCGCCACCACTGCCCAGCTTACTAGTTTCTAAAACACCACTATGAACCTGATATTCTCAACATGTACAGAATAGAAAAGTCACATTTAAGTATGATGGGTTTTCTTTGAGGTTGTATCATGTATTTAATGGAAATGTTTCTAAGTGCTTTTTCAAAAGGTAAATGTTTGCTTTGAAATTAGACCAGATTTGAAAATAYTCATTTTCGTATAAAGATATATATGTTTTTACGTTTTACAGAGCCAGAGTTATACTCTATAGTGAAACTGGTTTCCAGTTGTTAGTATGTAGAACAAGAGTCCTGAACACTGCTCCCTCGGGAATCAGATTGCCAGCTATTAAAAAGAAATGCCTTCCCAAAAGTTAGATTTCCAGTGATGAGGGAAGGAGACTCTCCTGCTGGACAGCTCTCCACAGGGGCTTTGTCCACTCCAGACTGAGGAGGGTGAGTGCTGGTACTTAGCACTTCTCTCGTCCCCTGCTGAGCTGAGTGCTGAGCCTGAGTCCTCAGCACCTCCCCACCATAGGAACTGCCTAGGCCCACACTTCCTGGGGATTAGCGACCCAGGGGATTGAGTAAGTGACTCAGAAATGGTCTGTTTCCTAATAACTAAGGATGATTAATACCAGCAGCCAGTTCCTGCTATTAACCTATTGAGAACAGGAATTCTGAAGGTAATAAGTGAAAGAACAAGGAGCCAAGGTTATACGAGCTGAACACAAGGCCCAACCTCAAACCTGGCACACCGCCATCAGTGAGACCTCTGTAGCATTAGTGGGCCACCTTCCCAGTGCCCGTGTCTGTGCATGGCTATGGGTGTGTGCCCTTACATGGGAGGCAAGATCTTTCTTGTCCATCATTGGATTGGCAAGTACTGAGAGCCTTAAGAAGGTGTTTCATTCGATCATGCAGAATTCCAGTCCTCACTCAACATTTGAGGAGCAAAAGGACTAAGTGGCCTGGTTTTGGAGTCCTAAGGCTGTTAATTTCTCTTTCTTTCAAAATAACCTGATGAGATACCAGCAGCATTTGCTGACTGACAGAGACTTTGTGTGTCTGTGTGTGCGTGGTTTCCTTCAGCATTAGTCTACTGTAGGTCACAGTTCCTTTGGGGGTCCAATGACGTTTACACAGGGGTTGCCTAAGACCATCAGAAATCAGATTGGGCTGGAGACATGGCTCAGCAGTTAAGAGCACTGACTGCTCTTCCAGAGGTCCTGAGTTCAATTCCCAGCAACCACATGGTAACTCAGAACCACCTGTAATGGGATCTGATGCCCTCTTCTGGTGTGTCTGAAGAGAGCAATGGTGTACTCATATACATAAAATAAATAAATCTTTAAAAAATAAAACAGATATTTATATTACAATTCATAACAGTGGAAACTTTGCAATTATGAGGTAGCAATGAAAATAATTTTATAGTTGGGGGGTCATCACAACATGAGGAACTGTGTTAAAAGGTAGAAGCATTAGGGAGGTTGAGAATCACTGGYCTCTAAGGAGACTAACAGGTCAGTGTTGCGTGTCTTCCTCACTAGCTCTTCACAGTCATTTTTTGAAGCAGGATCTCTCATTGAACTTAGAGCTCACTGAGTCAGTGATTGGCCTGTTCTGACACCCCCCTGTCTGGATTGCAGGTGCACTCAGTGGATTGTGCCTAGCTCTTTAAATTGGTCCTCGGGACTGAACTAACGCTTTCACACTTGGRTAGCAGCTGAGTTGATTTCCTAGCCACCCTTGAAAGTATTTAAACTTCTCCCCCCATTTATCRCATTTGTTCTGCATTTTATTTTTTAACTCAAAATTGGTTGCATGGTTTTGTTTTTGAGCCATAGGCTGGAAAATGTACAGCCAGTGTCAATTTTATATGTACTGGAGTTGAAGCCCTTTGAGAGAACTCTGAGCTGCAGTGCCTACTCAAAGCCCAGTTGGTATTCAGTAGAATGTTGATTCTGCTGGAATTTCAAACAGAGAAGTAATTTTAGTTCCACTGAAGTTTTTGAGGGCCACTGTGTCAAGAAAACGTAGAGCATGCCCAGCCATGTGTGCTCGAATGAACGGTGTCCGAGTTTCTAGATGAGCACAGAAGGACCTGCAGAGTCACGGAGCTCTGGAACATGCATGTCCCTGGTGTCTGCAAAAGACTCTGGGACTAATCCTCATTTACATTGTTGTTTCTATGGGAATGCTTCTTCGAAAGCCGCTTGCTAGATGAGGTCTGTCTGGCCTTCTCCCCACACGGTCATCCTCTGTGTCATCCCCTTGTTCTAGGTTCTGCAACTCAAGTCCATCATGAGCGGTTCAGCTGGCTCCGCCTGGCTGCTTCATGAGATGAATGAGGGTTACTTATTATGGTTTTTCTTGTCCCCCAGGATGACTGCAGCAACTCTGCGAATGAGGTAGACACCTGCCTGAGCACGACCACGACGACGACAACTAGTGCCTTCACCATCCAGGAATATTTTGCCAAGAGGATGGCCCAGTTAAAGAGCAAGCCACAGGCCTCAGCTCCAGGGTCTGACCTTTCAGAGTCCCTTGTGGAATGGAAAAAGGGAAAGAAAAAAAACAAAGAGGCAGCATGCATAGATGTAGAGAACTCTCCCCAACACAAGGCCAAGAGGCATAAAAAGAAAAAGCGTGTGGAAGCAGAGAGGTGCTCTGTGGCCAAGAAGAGAGACCAAGCCGAGCTGCAGCCTGGAGGCCCCAGTGGGGACGAGTGTTCCGACGCCTCTGTCGAAGCTGCAGAAGATTGTGTACAAACACCTGATAGGCAGGATGATGACCCAAAGCCTAAGAAGAGGAAAGCAAAGAAAAAGCTGCAAAGGCCCAGAGAAGTAACAATAGACACCATGCTAGACAGAGCACCAGTGAAAAAGAAGAAGAAAGTTTCCAGATAACCTGTGACCTCCATCACTCAGATGTCAGCACACTGCAGGGCAAAATGCTCTGGCCTGAAGTCAGAGCACAGTGGAGCCCGGACAGCTCAGCGTCTTTTAACATGCCCACAGGTTGCTGGTTCTACTCACCACATTTCCCCCAAGTCACCGTCCGAGGAGAACTGATTTGAATGCTCTAGATCATGGCTTTCAATAAATAAAATAACTTTTAATAAATAAATAGATTCTTTTTTAAATGCTGAGCCTTTCACATGAGTATTTATTCATATCCATACTGCGTGCGTGCGTGTGTGTGTGTGTGTGTGTGTGTGTGTGTGTGTGTGTGTGTGTGTGTGTTTATGTGTTCATTCACTCTGGTTTCCTTCAGTAACTTGACTGCTGCTTCCTTCTGAGGGACTTAGTCTAATTAAGGGATTAAGAGGCAGTGGCTTGGATGCAGATGGTTCCTTTTGTTCTGCAGCCAGCCATACATTTCTGCCAAGTGGGAATTATATGACTGCATTCCCCAGTGAGTGTTTTGCTGTGCTGTGCTTCAGTGTTGGTGGGTGGCTGTTTCTTCTGCTGACCGCTGGCCACCAGGGATCCCAGGCCTCCCTTGATGACAGCATCAACTGGGGACAGTGAGTCCTTAGCTCTTATAGGTCACCAGAGGTTCCTGAGTGTAGAATCAGACTTATTTCTGTCTCATATTCCTTAACCAAATCCCCTGGAGTAGACTTGTTTTTGTATAATGATCATTAAGTCCACAGAAAGTTGGATGGATAGAGAAACTAAGGCAGGAAAACTGATGTCCTCTTAAAGGCAGGCTCTGCATTATTAGCACTGCCGTGAGGAAGCTCTTGCAAGTAGATACTGTGGGTCTCTAGGACACCACCAAGCTATGCTTAAGCCAGGTGCTGTTGCCTCATGTCCACATTCCCTCCCCTTGCCACACATCCATATGCCTTCTAAGTGCCTCTGCGAGCCAGCCACCCCTGCCGTCTGGTGGTACAGCCTGATCTCTCACCTGCGTCCTCTCTGCCACTTTCCTTCTTCCCTCTCTGCCTTCCTTCCTTTCTTTCTAGCTCTCCTTGTATTTCCCAGTTCCTGGTTTTCCTGCTTGTTCCTCAGACCCTGCCTCTCATCCTTCTAGATCAGTCTTGTGCTAATGGCCATATTTTTTATAGAACTGTTTAGGTAGTAGTGGGGACCACCCAGGTAGGCCCACACCCAGGCTGTGACATTTTGCCCTTGATTTTAATTCCTGGGGTCACATGTTACACGGGAAATTTGGTTCAGAAAGTCTTAATCTTAAAAAAAAAAAAAAAAAATCCATGGAGTAGATCTAGCCTCTAAGAACACTGAAGAGTGTCCATGGCTTCAAAAGACAACCAGTCCACTGGGACCTCTGAGAGGATCCTGGTAGACTCGGAGCCTGAAATAATCTTTTTAGTTTCATCTAGTTCCCTGAATATTAGAATCTCAAACCCCAGAGGTTTTTAAGGTCACTTTTCTTCATGACTTCGTTGATTTCATCTTTTTGGTGAAACTGGTGACCCAGACAGGAGAGCAGCTATTTGAAATCTAAAAGGCACCTATCTTACCAGTGCATGTAGGATACCTTCTTTTGCCTTTTGTTATAGCGAATTTAAAGATTTGATTACTGATTTATTTATGTTTATGTGTATGGGTGTTTTGCYTACATGTGTGTATGTACTCTATGTGTGTGTCTGGTGCCTAAGAAAGTCAGAARAGGGCATCATATCCCCTGGAACTGGAGTTATGGATGGTTATGGGCTGCCATGTAGATGCTGGGAAGGAACCCAGAGGGGCTTCTCACCAACAGTAGTAAATGTTCTTAACAGCTGAGCCATCTTCCACCCCCAGTTCTATTGAATTTAGTTCCCCAGATTAGTATAATGTGAGAGGCAAGGGCTGGAGCTCAGGGATAGAGAGCTTGCCTGGCTCCATCCCTGGTGCAGGAAAGGGAAGAAGGGAGGGGAAAAGAGACTACGCTTGTTTGCATGATCAGGAACACGTGAGATCATCTAGAATAACTGGGGAGATCAATCCCCAGCAGCCACATACAAGTGGCTTCAAGTCACCCTCTAGGGGGATATAGACTATGATTGTAGTTTTAATGGGCTCGTGGGTGATCTTTGTGTAGTTTGTAGTGCTGAAGATCAAGCAAGTTGCTATGCCAGTAACTACTACCACTCAATGGCCTTAGGTAGCTGGGGGAAAGCATGCGCTTAATCAGCGAAGAGTGGTGTGCGACCATTGGCTTTGAAAGAGACAGAACACTTTCTCCAGAAGCCTCCGTTTTCATACTCCCCACTAGTCTCCCTCTGAGAGACTGTTCCATGGGTCAGAAGGGAAGTTGGAATAAGATAAGCACACAGGGAACTGTGTGTGATAGTCTGGATACTTACAAAATCATTAGCACACAAGTCTCGCCTTTGCCTGAGTTACTACACTAGATAAAAATGCAGCAATCCTGCATCCTTCATTGCTTTCCTCAGCAGCCTCATTAGAGGAAAAGTTCCCAGAAAAAGAGCAGCCCTCTGACAAGCTGCCCCCGTGTTGTCTTGCAGCAACCTTTTCTATGGATTTTAATAGACAATTATCATTAAGCACAGACTTATGTGCTGGGCCCTATTCCAAGCACTTTAAATAAATCAACGTGTTAAATTGTCATTCAGCCCTGTGAGGTAACCTCATTCCTCTCCCCTTTACAGAAGAGCCTTTTGTGATGGCTGGAGATTTATGCTGCCCTAAAGTCCCATGATGCCCCAGCGCCCACTCCACACCATCCTGGGCCCCTCGACTCTCAACCCCACTTCACCCGCCTCGTAGGCCCTAGGGTTGCATCGTCCCGTAGTTTGGTTCCTTACCTGCACATGGGAAGCAGCTGGCAGACTCCACACTAACCCACATTGGCTTTACCTGTACCTGAGAACATGCCCTTGGGCGAATTGGAAATCCCCAAAGGGGCCTCCTTTGCGCCTTGGCCTTGCAGTTGTTGGGAACTTGACTAAGTCAGCTTCTTGCAACGGATGTTGAAAACTGGTTAGAAGAATCTTCAACTTTGCTTTTGGAAGATAAAACCCAAACTAGCATTTGTTTTCTTACACGGGCCATGCCTCTGTTTCTCCCTTCACCTGTCCCCTGAGTGGCAGGAGCAGGCCGAGACCTGTTTGCTCAGAAGAATCAGCACCAGAAAAGTTTCCTTGCAATCTCTCCCAGTGATCTCAGCTCTTGGATCAGCAAGCAGTGGCTGTATTTAGATTTGAGTAAGAACTTCCTCCCCACCCGCCACCCTGTTTATCTCTCTCAGCTTCTGCAGCCGCTGCAGTTTAGAGCCTGTTGTGCTGGCATGGAGTGGAAGAGGTCAGATCGGGTGCCCGGTGCGTGCTTTTATGGTGTACCATTATTCATGAGCAAATTAGTACCATGTCCTAATAAAGGAGGTGACTAACCTTGCATACAAGCAGTCTATTTAGGAAATACTGAATATATTAAAATGACTCGCACAAGCCCTTCAGGAGCCAGCAAAAGGAGAAAAAGGCAGACAGAGACATTGTGTAAAGACGGGAGCCGAAAGCAGGCCACTCTTGGAGTTCATGTGGAGGTGATGCTTGCAGTTCGGGACTGGCTAGTGAATGGGCTGAGAGCCTGAGTTGAATTTTCATGTAAAGTTAACAGTAACCGTGTAAGGAAGCCCACAGTGAGTTCTTTACTGAGGGAAGGACTTGTAACTAATTACATCTGGGATTTTCCACACTGGATTTCCTTGGGAAAGTGAACATAGATGCCAAAAAGCAGTTATTGTAAAAACATGTCCTGATCACCAACTTTAGGCTTCAGGCTGCTCGCATTAGGAGAGCTGGCCCGTGAAACTCTCCCCACATTCCCAGTGTGTCCTTTCGAGCAGACCAGTAGCTCCTGAGATAACCCCATTGCATGAGCCCAGGCCCAGCCTCCCCCCCCCATTCGAGCAGTGTTTCATGCTGAGAACATGTCTGTGCTCCAGTTGGACTGGAAGCTTTCAGAAACCCTTTGCCAGCCCATTATTAAACCTGAACCTGGAGTGAATTTATACTAAAACCTCCCTATCAACAGCATTTCTAGCTGATTAACTGATTGCCCTCTGTGTGTTCCTTCACACATTTTGCAGTAGGCACGGGTTTTGCCCACCCTGGAGTCTGTGTGAATGCCAGAATCCAGACACCCTCCAGTGGCTATTACCATAGCAGGTTTGCTGAGGAGACAAGGATGGAAGGAGCCAGGAGACAGCCTACTCCGCCCAGTGCCCTTTAACCTGGAAGGGACCAAGTCAGCCATCGAATGGTTAAAACATCTGTTAAGATATCAGTTAGGTGGTGACTAGTCTGGGGGCTCATGGCTGAAGGGTGTGACAAATGTGTCTGCTCTCCTTCGCCTCCCTCCAGCTGTCCTGAAACGTCCTCCCCAGTCTCCACTCCTTGGCTCTTCGTGCCCTCCACCTGGTGGGGGATGATTCCACACACCCTATATGTTTGGGGAGTGTTCCGAGCTGTGCTTCCTTCTCCCTGTGGAGATATGCTCCTGACCTATGTTTCTGCTGCATCCTGGACAGGTCCTAGTCCAGGAACTCAGTGATATCAATCAAGCTTTTGACCTACCTCTCCAGGGGCCTTTTTTCCAGCATCTTCAAATCCTAGGGGTCATCAGGGGGGTCTAGCTCATCTTCCCTGGCTGCTCTCCGGACCTGCTGTTGCCAGGGGGACCACATGCACCCACAGACAGGAACTCTGGAGTGGATTTTCAGCTGCTCTCCCCTGTCCACCAGTATGCATGAAGCAGGCCTGTCCTGCAGCTCACGACTCAGCACTCCTACTGGACCTGTGCACCTGGCCTTCCTTCTGATTCTCTGGACATTCTTCCCTGTGATGAAGCTCCTTAGCCCTGGCTGCCTGCTACACACTGTCCTTATAGCCCAAAGAGCTTGACTTCTCTACCTGCAAGCCCCTACAACTTCTGCAGCCCTTTCTGTTCCAGACTCCAAAGGCAGTCTCCTCTCTCTAGTCATTACACTTCCATCCCCATCAAAATCCATTTGTATTTAAGTTTGTGAACTGCTTTCACCACCCCACCCTGCAGGTGATCATCTATGTCCTTGTAACACCCAGGATGATGCCTTAAACATCGTAAGTATAGGAGGGCTCTTTAAAATTTACACTTATTTAAACATGTATCTTGCATATGCATGAGTAAGATGCATTTCAGTGACTCATTTCTCCCCCTCCACCATGTGGATCCCGAAGATGAAACTCAGGTCATGATGCTTGGTGGCAAGCACTCTTACCTGCTAAGGCATCCTGACAACCCAAATATTATAAGTTTTTGGCTTGTGTTTGCAGTGTTTGGGACTGAACCCAAGACTTCGTGCATTCTAGGCAAGTTCTTCACCACTGAGATATACTCTCCAGCCCAGGATTCTTCATAAATAGCAAACAGACCACCATGAAACAAGAACCTGTGTAGTGCAGGCCAACAATACACCACAGGAATAAAGTGTCACCCCTCCTGAAGGTTCCCTGAAATTCCCGGCATGACACGTGTCCTCCATGGGCATACATATTTGAACCCTGGCTGAGGTCAGACAGTGTGTGGATGAAGCAGGCCTGTCCTCCTGGAGCTCACAGCTTAGCCCTCACACTGGACCGCTCTGCCTATGGGCACTGCCCAAATGCATCTGGCCTTCCTTTCCACTCTCAAATCTCTGGGACATGCTCCCCTGTGCCATGGCTCCTTAGTTCTGGCTGGAGTCACTGCATTGAGGCCCAGAGAGACCACTGTGGGAAGCTGGAAAAGGGAAGCCTGAGTTTTGAGGAAGACCCCAAGATGCTGGAGATGCCAGAGCTGGGAGACACCTACCCAGAGATGGATACAGGATGGACCCAGCCGGATGTTACATGCAGCAAGGCTGTGGGTGCAAAGCCATTTAAACCCTTTGGAATTAAAGTCACAGAACGGGCGAGGTGCTGCAGGATTTGGTGTCCTCCCTGTTGGACTCCTGTCTTGTTTTGGTCCAGTTTCCTCACAGCTAAGAGATTGCCCTGAATCTCAAAAGAGGCTCTGGACTTTCAGTGTTGAGACTGTGAAAGATTATGGGGATTTTTGAAGATGGGCTAAATGTCTTGCATTGCTGTGGCCGTGAGCCTGTGGGGRCCAGAGAATTGGCAATGGTGGTTTGAATGAGAAATGTTCCCCCCTAGATTCCTATGTTTGAGCACAAATTACAAAACCTTTCGGACACGGAGCCTCGCTGGAGGAGGTGCGTTACTGGGGGTAGACGTGGAGAGTTTATAGCCTCATCCACCTCCAGTTTGCTCTCTCGGCTTTCTGTCTGCAGTTCAGATGTGACCTCTCAGCTTCCTATGCTTGGTGTCATGCCTCTTCCACCACGACGAACTTTCATCCCTCTACAGTCATAAGCCAAAACAAATGCCTTCGTATATAAGTTGTCTTTGGTCATGGTGTTTTATCACAATAGACATATAACTTATCTACACAGTTTATATGAGACCCACCTCTCCCAGAGGGACCTTCCTTGTGACTCACCTGACCACTAGACCCTCATATGACTGCACAAGGCCTCTTCTTCCAAGTCTCCTTTCTTCACTGGGTAGCAGACGGATGAAGGGCAAGAGTGACCTAGCAAAATACCCAACCACTGGTACTGGAAGTTGGTACTCTTCTTCGCCTCTAACTGGCCAAAGGAGAAAATGCAAAGCCAGTGCTTCCTGTGACAAGGACAGAGTACACACTGTTTAAAAGCAAGACTGAAAAACTCCTGAGAGGAACACACGTCCACAGTGCACTCTGGGAGATGTCCACTTACCGTAGCTACCGCCTCACCCTGGTTTGGGAAGTGGTTGCTAGGAGCCACGGGATGAGTGGGGGGCAGAGATGCATTGGAAATCCTTAACTTCTTAAACTTTCTGTAAAGTTCGGCTGCTAGGTCATTAGCAGGACTCTCAAGCTCTGATGATGATCGTGCAGGCCTGACGAGCTCAGGATGAGACACTGAAAGGCGTGGTCAGGTCATCCTGAAGCCAGCTGAGTCCCAGGAAGGCTTATGGCTGGCCACTGGAGGTGGTAACCTGTGAGCAGGCCCTGGGGCAGGGCTGGGAAGGGCTTACATTGACTCAGGCTTCTCAGGTGACAGGCTTTGGGATCTTTCCCTTGCCAGGGACTCCAAGGCAGCCCCAAGTCGAGCAAGTTGTTGCAATTTAGCTGGGAGGGATTGCAAAACTCCGCCGTGCTGAGGCAAGGCACTGCCCATCTGAGGTGAACAAATGATGCGAAGTGAGCTGGGAGAGGGAGAGACACAGCTGGGGATCTTCCAGATCAGGAGCCATCCACAGCTCCAGCCCTGARATGAGATCTGCTCACACCCAGCAGATGAGTGCGGGGCGGGGGGGGGGGGGGGGSGCCAGTACCTGGRGKGGCATCTGTCACACAGGCTGTCCCCTGCAGGTGCTCATCTCATTCTGATCGCGTGAAAGCTTAGGACACTGTGCTTCATTTTTTATATTTTAGGGGGTTTTTCTATTATTATATGTGTAGTTGTGTGGGTGTACATATGTATGTGAGTGTCTTCAATCACTCTCCAGCCTATTATTTTAAAGATTTATTTGTGTATGTGCGTGCATGTGTATAAGTGTACACACACACACACACACACACACACACAGAGGTAGACACACACACGTATGCACACACGCACACACATTCCTTATGTTTGAGGCCAGAATAGAGCATTAAATATCCTTCCTTTACCACTCTCTGTCCATTCCTTTGAGATAGGGTCTCTCCCTGGACCAGGGCTCCTACTTTCTTAGCCAGGCTGAGAGCCACAAGCTTCAGTGAGCCTCCTGTCTCCACTCTTCCTAGAAGCCCAAGCTACAAGTGTTTTCAGGGCCCCAGACTCTGGTCTCCCTGTTTGCAGGGCTAGTGCTCTTAACCACTAGGTCACCTCTTCAGCTCTCCACCTGATGTTTTGAGACAGGGTCTCTTACTAAACCTGGAACTAACCAGTTAGTCTGGCGTTGCCTGTCTATCTCCACCTCCCCAGCCATGGATTGCAGATGTGTTGCCGCTTGTTATGCGAGCGCTGAGGATCCAAACCCAGCGCCTCACGCTTGCTACGGAGCCATCCCCCTGCATCGCACCCACCCCACCCATCACATCCACTCCTCACACACCCACTCCACCCCACCGCCACCTCAGTCCCTTGCTTTTATTTTTCACCACTGAATTTGGTCCTGTTTTGGTCAAGTGCTTCCATACCAATACAGTTCCGTTCACAAAGAAGGGACGAGGCGCACAACACAGTGGGGAGATCCCAGCACAGCGCTCACTACACCATTCCACTAGCCCGCAGGCTGCAGCATTTCCATGACAGTGAACATGCCGACAGAGACCTGGCCACAGCCCTCAGATGTTCGCGGCTCAGTTAACTGGGCCACAGAAGTTGAGCCTTCATGATTTCCTGTGTCCAGAATCAAGAGGAAGCTGTCAGCCTTTAAGGATTTTGCAAGCCAAGGAGTGCCAGTGTGCACCTTGGGCCATAAAGCCAGTGTGGGTGAATGGGTAGGAGTAGGCCATCCGTGCCAGCACGATTTGTGCTCTTCTGATGGAAGGTCAGAAATGGAGACCTTGAACTCCTTCCCTGGAACCAGGCATTGGTGTGAACTTCCCTTATGGGTCCTGGATTTTAGAGATGGAAGAAACCTGTGAAAATTCACCAGAGAAGTGCAAGTCAGGGCAGCAATTTCTTAATTTGTTGCAAGGCCACTACAGGCTGGAGAGGGACCCCAAATGGCTTCTTATGACCTCATCTACACTGGGACCTTCATCTGGCTTCTCTCTCTCTCTCTCTCCCTCTCATG
>BDUI01000489.1:95805-105869 GCA_002335545.1 Apodemus speciosus | reverse complement strand
CTCTCTCTCTCTCTCTCTCTCTCTCTCTCTCTCTCTCTCTCTCTCTCTCTCTGTGTGTGTGTGTGTGTGTGTGTGTGTGTGTGTGTGTTTGCACATACCCATCCATGTACATATATATAGGCCAGAGAAAGAAGTTGGGTACCACTATTGCACCCTGCCCTATTTCCTTGAGCCAGAGTCTCTCAGTGAACAGAGCTTCCCATTTCTGCTAGACTGACTGACTGGCCAGAGAACTTCCCAGAATCTACCTGTCTTCACCCCATCCTCCCAGTGTTGTGGTTGCAAGCATGTGTTAACATGGCCAGATTATTTTGTAGGTGCCAGGGATTTGAACTCAGATTTTCACACTTGCATGATAGACTCATACCCTCTAAGCCAGCTCTCTGCACTCACGTTGGTTATAGTTCTGTGAAGGGTGCCTTGAGTTTCTCAAGGACTTCAGTTCTGCCTTCTGTACCCAAGTTGTGGCAGCCAGAAAGACAGTTGAGTTGACTCATCTGACCGTCACCCTTTATAGATTTGATGCTTTGTAAGTACATTCTGATTTATTCTCGTGGCATCCAGAGCTTGTTGTGACCACTCCATGAAGAGCAGGACACTGCTTGATTGACAGTTTCTCAAGATCATTCAACTAGCAAACGCTTAAGCCAGGACAGGAGCCCATGTGTACATGGTTCCAAAGTTGTTACCAGGCCTTCTATTCTCTAGAGCCTCCCAGCTGTTGCCTAAGTCATCAAAGGTAGGTAGAGGGGGCGGGAGAGAAAGTGGATCTGTGGCTAAGAGAGCTTTCTCCCCTTGCAAAAGGTTCTCTCGGCACCCTGGGACCCACATGACAGCTCACAAGCAGTTGTAACTCCAGTTCTAGGGAGACCAGCCCTCTCTTCTTCTGTACAAGGTACTGCACGCATGTGGTACACCCGCATATGTGCAAGCAAGCACTCGTTTGCATTATATAAGCTTTCAGAAGCATAGCTATAGCTTTCTTTGCAGCCCCACTTCTTTGTATGGAATTTGAAGGACAAATTTATTAAGAGAAATATACATCTTCCTTAAAAAATAAGAATATACAGAGATGTATGCTAATTCAAATTGATCCATCTACTTTAATGAGTAGGCACTCTATGCAGACCTAATAAATACATGCACTGATGAACATGATATATATATATATATATATATGTATATATATATATACACATACACACACACACATATATGAGTTAGTTAAAGCAACTATGTCTGCATTAATGGATATAGACTATATGGAGATGTGAGTTATGATACACAGGGATGGAGGTTGTAAAGCCTTGGAGTTTTGTGTGTGTGGTTGATGTCAGGACCATCTACAGTAAATTATCTTAACTTTTCAATATTAGATTTAATCCCCACATAGGCATAAAGAAAATAGAAGATCCATAGAAGGAAAAGAGAAAGTAGCCAGCACAGGCCCCTATACAGTCAGCTGAGCAGGAAGGCAAGTGCTCTCCCTCGCTCGGGGCTGAGGCCCAGCCCTCTTTTCACATGGTCAGGGGCAGGGTCTCACTAAATTGCGCAGCTGAGATTATAGGTGTGTGCCACCAGGCTTGGCTCAGATTTCTTTGTATTAATACCAACATGGCATACTTTTCTTTAACCATTTACTTTTTTTTAATGAATGCTCGTGTCATATTTTAATTGTTGTAAAGGACAAACTGATTGGAGCAAAATACTGAAACTATGTGCTTCGGTGGAAAAGTGAAAACACAGGACTCGCGATACATGCTCTTCCGCTGCGCACTGGTCCCACTTGCGGTCAAGGCCTGACTTTCGAGTTTTTGTTGAAAAGTCCGCTGTTGCAGGAGTGGGGACAGGAGGGTACCTTCCACACAATTTAGCATTTCTCTCTTAGAGTTTCCATCTCTCAATACACTTTCTCTGTTCTGTATGTTTAGTATTTTCATGATATGATGTAGGAGTTTCTTTTCTTTTCCTACTTGGTGTTCTGTTTACATCTTGTACACAAACGGGCCTCTTTTTTCCTAGACTGGTGAAATTTTTTATGATTATATCAAAAATATTTTCTATACCTTTGGCCTAGGATATATTCATCGGACTTTGGCTCTTTAGCCCATATTGACAGCCTCTAGTTCAGTGTATATTTATAACACTGGCCTCAGACACAGTCATCGTAGAGCTGCATTAAGCACGCTGTGTCCGCCATCATTTCTCTTTCCTTCTCTTCTTTGTTTCCATTCTTTCTTATCATACAGCTTCATTGAGCATTCTTTTAAAATTCCATTTTCCTTTCTTAGCATATTATTAGTATGTCGGTTCTTTACCTTTTTTAGCAGTCACCCTAGGATGTACAATATGTATGTTACAGCTAATTCAAGTCTGTTTCCAAAGATCACTGTCCAACGTCATAGGCAGTGAAGTGCTTCGTACCAGCATGCCTGGCTCCTCTCGCATCCCTTGCCTCTGCTGTCGTCCATTTTACTTATGGATAAAGTATAATGATTGAAAGTGTTGTTTGTATCAGAGAATAATAAAAAACAATTAGTCATCTTTGGCTAGAGCTGTGGCTTGGCGGCATCATACTTAGCACTTGCCTGACACACACAAGTCCCTGAGTTCGGTTGCTTCAGGTTACACACAAATATTTTGTCTTTTTTTTTTTCTTTTCCTTCTTTAAAGACCTTTCTTTATATAGATCCACGTTGCTGACCTATGGAATTTTCTTCTCTCTGAAGAACATTTTTTAATGAAGATTTCTTACGTATGTGTACGTGTATGTGTGCGTGTGCATGTGTGTGTGTGTGTGTGTGTTCATGATCACACACATGCACCTGCATGTGCTGGTGCTGGGGAGGTCAGAAGGAAGCATAGGATCTGGAGCTGGAGGTACAGTGGGAGATTGTGAGTCTCAGGGTGTGGGTGCTGGGAAGTCTGTAAGAACCGCAGCAATCACTCTTGACCAATGAGCCTGGGTGTCTCCAGACCCTGAAGAACCTTTCTCAAACATTCCTTTCAGGGTAGATCACAAACAAATTTTGTTTATCCAGAAAAGTTTCTCTCTGTCTCTTTCTGTCTTTCTCTGTCTCTGTCTCTTTCTTCTTCCGTCTCTGTCTCTGTTTTTCTCTCTCTTCTCTGCTTGAAACAGAATTGTGGGTTTGGTTGTCGTTTGGTTGGATTTTGAATTAGGGGGCTTGTTTGGTTTGAGGTTTGTATTTTTGTACTTTCAACATACTAAAATGTTTCCTCTTGCTGTCTCCTGGCTCATGTAGATTCTAGAGAGACCCTGGGAGCCACCCTCCTCCTTCTATGGTGAGATGCTTGCTCCTCAGCGTCTCTCCTGATGTCTAACTTGTGTTTGGCTTTCTGCGGTTTGTTGCTGTTTTCCTTGTTTAGCTGCTGTGATCTGGGTTCCTGCCTGCTTGGCTTGGGAAGTTATCACTTCTAACACTTCCAGCCCTTTCCCTTTCCTCTGCTTTTCCCCCTGTGTGTGTCTCGCCTTTCGTTTTCCCCAGGTTGTGTAAGTCTCATCCTTTGTCGTCCCCACAATCCTGGACATTCTGACCCACTTCCCTTTTTCTATACTTTAGGAAACCAGTATGCCATACTCTCGAGATCACTGGCACGTGGCTTAACCGTGTCCAGTCTGCCAATTGCTGAATATTCATCTCTGTTTTTCATTTCTAGCTTTGGTCTTAGCAATACCATTTTTCTGCTAATGTTGCTATATGCTTTGAATGCCATTTGTTTTCTTAGCATTATAACAGATAGTCATTTCATTTCCTGCTCCTATCATTCCAATGCTTTGGCCTTACCTGAGTTTGACTCTCGTGCCTGCTATAGTTCTACAAGTATTTCCTTGTCTTCCTACATGCCAGCGTGAGTCAGACCTTCCATTCATTCCATTTAATCTAAGGCTTTATTTTTAAAACAATTTCAATGGGACTATTCTGGTTGGATATGTGTGTGTGTGTGTGTGAGTGAGTGTGTGTGTGTGTGATATATTTATATTACACACACACACACACACACACACACATATATACATGGGCAATATATATGTATACACACTCATACATATATATTGCCCATAAATATTTTACATGATTATGAGTGTGGCTGTATTTAATCTAACACCTTACTAGTTTTGACTTATCCATCCTGCTTTGGTTTTTAATTTAAATTAGGTGTGTGTGTGTGCATGTGTGTGATATGTGTATGAAAATGCAGGCACATGCATGCCACAGAGCACATGTGGTGTTCAGAGGATAACTCTGAAGGGCTGGTGGTTCTCTCCTTCCACTTGGGTTCTAGGGATCGGATTCAGGTAACCAGGCTTTTCTGGCAAACGCTTTGTGACCGACTCCCCTCACCAGCTCTTTGTTTTTTGTTGTTTGCTTGCTTGTTTTTCCTTTCATTTTCCTGTGTCGGATAAGTTAAAGTTATTATTTTCTATTATTCAGTTTGGCATACATTAAGTGCCTATTCTTTAGTTGCTAAAGTGTTCACAGTCTACATTGCTGATCAGTGTCTCCCATAAAATAAAGTTTCACATTACATATACAAGCATTCAAAAGCCTTTATAGTTACTTTCCTGCCCCTCTAGTTGGTCTTTGTGCTATTATTATTACACCATTTTACTTAAATGTTGTTTTGAAATTCCATAGGAAGGTGGCTTTATTTTTAAACAATTATCTCTCAATGCTATCTTATGCTTGCCTATATATTATATTGCCATTCTTTTGTGTTGACACAGATGTCTGTGCAGCACCACAACCCTTTGGGGGAAAGACTAACCTCCTTCAATATCCAATGCAGCGCTTGCCTGCTGAGTGATATTCCCACAACTTTCCTATGTTGAAAAGTCCTTTGCCTGCATTTTAAAAGATAGTTTTTCTGAGTGCTCTGGTTTGACTATGTCATGTCCCCCAAAGGTTTATGTGCTGGAAGCTTGGCCGTTAGTAAAGGCATGGTGAGGGGGCATGGGGGCAATGACTGACACTTGTCTCGTGGGCATGGGTTTGGTCTCAGGGGCCTGGCTTAGTTACTGCACAAAGGAGCTGGTAGGTGAAGAGGCCACCCCACGTGTCGGCTCCTCCGAATCTTCCACTACTACTGTATATGTTGTGCCTTTGCCACGGGATGTTCTCTACCATGGGACAGCATCTGCCATTGAATGTCCTCTGCCACGAGATGGTGTCCTCTGCCATGGGGCGTCTCTGCCACGAGATGATGTCCTCTGCCATGGGGCATCCTCTGCCATGGGGTATCCTCTGCCATGGGGTATCCTCTGCCATGGGGTATCCTCTGCCATGGGGCGTCCTCTGCCATGGGGCATCCTCTGCCATGAGATGATGTCCTCTGCCATGGGACGTCCTCTGCCATGAGATGATGTCCTCTGCCATGGGGCGTCCTCTGCCATGGGACGTCCTCTGCCATGAGATGATGTCCTCTGCCATGGGGTGTCCTCTGCCATGAGATGGTGTCCTCTGCCATGGGGCGTCCTCTGCCATGGGACGTCCTCTGCCATGGGACGTCCTCTGCCATGAGATGATGTCCTCTGCCATGGGACGTCCTCTGCCATGGGGTATCCTCTGCCATGGGGCATCCTCTGCCATGGGGCATCCTCTGCCATGGGGCGTCCTCTGCCATGGGGCGTCCTCTGCCATGGGACTTGCAGGTGCTTTTTAATATTTTCAAATACTAACAGCCAAGGAGAAGGCTCAGCAGGTAAGAAAGAGTCTTTGCTTGGTGTACAACTATGAGGACTGGAGAAATTCTCAACACCCACTTCAAAAAAAAAAAATCAAAGAATGACCACACAACCTGAGCCTGTAACCCCAGCACTGTGGAGGGTGGAGACAGGAGGATAGCTGTGGCTTAGTAATCACCAGCCTCACTCCAGGTTCAAGGAGAGACCCTGTCTCAAGGGAAGAAGGTAGAGAGTCAGTCATAGAGCAGGGCGCCCACTGTTCCCCTCGGGCCTCCACACATGACAGGCAATGAGCATTGCCCACCCCTACACACATACACACACAAAACACAATTAATTAATATGTAAAACAATGATCCGAAGCCTGACTAGGTTTGCACAGTGTGCTGCCTTTATGTCATCTCTGGCTGGGAATCTTGGGCCATTTGAAATGGTGTGCTTATGGCTTCTGTTAAATTTGGAAAGTCTCCGGCCATTATTCCTCCAAATCAGTTTTCTAGCTCCTCTCCTCGGAGACTCTGGCTGATTTTAAGTTCTGCACTTGGTGTTGCTTCCAAGGTCGCTGTTCTTGTTTACTTGTAGCTTTCCTCCCCTTCTCCCTCAGGAGAGTTCCTGCTGGCACACCCCATGCTTGCTCTAGCCTCTCCCCGCAGTGTCCAGCTGACTGCTGCTCCTGTCTCCTGCATTTTGTTTCTCACACATTGCCTCTTGCAGCTTTCTGTCTTCAATTTGGACCTTTGAAAGATWTTTCTCTTCTCTCTTCACATTCTCACTTTCCTCTTGGAGGAGGAGCAGGAGGAGGAGGAACAGGAGGAGGAGGAGGAAGAGGAGGAGGAASAGGAGGAGGAGCTTTTTTTTTTTTTAAGCTCTTTTAATGTTATCAGTCTCATCGGGCCTGTCGTTTCTGGTTGTTCCTATTGACTGATGTTTTTTCTGACTATAGGTTGTATGTTCTTGTCTTTACCCCCCAGGCTACTTGCATGTTGTAGGAGGCCTTCAAGTCTGGCTGGTGAGAGCAGAATCTTTCTGTCCCTGTGAGAATTCAGGAGACCAACAACTAGTCTCCTGCCTTCTCCAGTGCTCTCTTCACAGAATCAGCATTTACACACACACACACACACACACACACACACACACACACACACACACACACTCATGCATACATGCACACACACATATGTGTGCATTAGTGCTCAGCTGATACTCCAGAAGAACTTCCGATCCCACCCCCAGGCCCTCACCCCTGCCTACCTCTGGTCAGCTTCCTTTCCTGGCTTGCTTTGTCCTTCCTGAACTGGGAATCCTCTCCTCAGAGTCCCTCTAGTCTCTGTGGGTTTCCACTGCCCCCCCCCACCGGCTGCTGTTAGAAACCTTAGTAGCTCCCCACAAGGCTCCCCACAGGATTGTCCCTTTTAATCAGCATTCTATGCTGTGTTGCGCAATGTCTGAACACCTTTGTTCTCTTATTTCTTCCCCAGTTTTGTAGGCATGTGAGGCAGGAGGGTAGCTATGATCCTCAAGTCTTCCTCAAGGGCAGAAGGGGGTTTCTGTTTTCTACATAGGCTGTCGAGTGGATCCAGCCTCATTGCACTCAGCCATGTGTCCTGTGGAGAACTGGACAGTGACCAGAGGTTTGGAAGACTGAGCCTCTTTCCCATTCAGCTGTCGCTTGTTTTCACCAGCTACACGATCTGGGCGATAGCAGCAGACCTTCCCTGGGTTTGGAGAGATGCGGTTTAAAAGTGTGTTCACACGCAAAAATAAGACTGTTGCCCGTGCTTCTTGAACATTATACTTAGTGGGCCCCAAGTCAGGTGAACAGGGTGACTCCAGTCCAGAGAGAGCTGAAGAAGGGCTGGGGAGCCATTTTTAATACCTGTCTTTTAGTTCGGTTCAAATTGCACCCGAAAACCCCCTCCAAAAAAAACCCCTGTAAACCTTAGTTCCTAATACAGATCTATGACTCCAAATACAACTTTAATGTCCACCCTGACCCTTCAGATTGCATTCTGGCATATCCTTCACCTTAGGATGGGATGGAATCGCTGTTCTCCTTTTAGCCCCCTTTAAGGGCGTGGCACCGGGAAGTGTTACTAATAAATGGGTGTGGAAGGTGGGTGTCAAAAGGAGGCAGGCACTCTTCTCTGCCTTCACCTTGGCCTTGGGGTCGGAAGCCTACCAGGTGCCACGTACTGCCTCACAGGCTTTCCATCTTCTTCCGTCTGCCATCTCCCACAGCCACTGGAGAGCTGTGGTGTCTATAGAACTTTGACACTCCATTTGGAGACTTAGGATCCATGTTCCTTTCCCTAAATCTGGCCAGGCTTGGGACTGCTTCAGCTGATGGGGGGTGTGAGGGGGGGGCAGTGAGATGTCAGGTGCTTTCTGAGCCTGTCAGCAAAGACTGTGCTGCTTGTGCCTTTGTGTGTGTGTGTGTGTGTGTGTGTGTGTGTGTGTGTGTGTGTGTGAAGTGTAAATGTTCCTTCCTGGATCCCAAGCTGATGTGTAAGAAGTCCCATCTCCTCTGAAGCCATGCAGAAAGGAAAGCAAGACCCTGAGGAGAACCTACACACAGACCCTCCAGCCAGCAGGTACAGCCTGGCCTGCCCCAGAACAAACACTGGTGCCAGACCCGTGGGCAAAGAAGCTTCCATGGGCACCGCTGTGTTCGGATGTAAACAGTGGGAGTGCACCCCTTCCAAAGCCCTACTGGCCCAGCAGAATTGAGGAGCAAATGGTTCCAGAACCAACTGAGGCAGGTGGTCTAAGCAGGCATGCTGGGTGAAGGACACATTCATTTCCCATGAGTCTGTCTGTAAAGGCTCCTCTAAAACTGCCAAGAAGCCGGCTTTCTGATTATCAGCCCTGCACACCAGCAAGCATGGCAGAAGTGGTGTTCAGGCAAGCCCTTGATTTGCTCTGGGTAAACGAACCGCATTGGGAAGCAAGGCCACAGAGGCAGCCCTCTTCTCAACCGACTCCATTCTTCTTAACCGAACCACTATTCACCGGTTCCTCCCGCCTCCCCTTCACAGTCCCCATATAGGCAAATTATTCTTTAGGCCCTAGAAAGTCAAAGATGGATGCATATTAATTACACTTTGCATTTTCTTTATGCAGATGCTTTGAGTCCTAGGGCTTTGCAGACCCTAGAGCAGTGACCCTCCACAGTTAGCGCATTCCTAGATAACAGACAGCTCGCCTGTGACGGACCTTTCATATGCAAACCTTTCCTCGGAGCTCAACCTTAATCCTTTGTGAGTTTCCACACTCCAGGTGGCTATCTACCTGTCCTTATTAACTCAGGACCAGGTGTCTGCCCCCACCCCACCCCCACCCTCATCGAGGGGACTGGTTCTTATACCCACAGCCTGCAGACACCATTCCTGTTACCCAACCCTAGAGCCTGCTTCCCCTACCTCTGCTGATGGTGGAATCCCTTGCCCATAGCCAGCCTATTCTTCCTTTGCCTCATGTATAACCAAAGCACACCCCCACCCCCAGACTCTTCCTGGCATAACGCTCCCCTCACCTCTCACTAAGACTAACAAGCTGTCTTCTGCACTGCTGGCTTTACTACAGCTCAAATGTTTTATTAAGCGCTCTGTTTTTAAAGAATTGTAATCATTCATTTGTGTGTGTGTGTGTGTGTGTGTGTGTGTGTGTGTGTGTACGTACAAATCACTAGTGTCAGTTCTCTCCTTTCACAACGTGTGCTCCAGGAGCCAAGCTCAGGTTGTCAGGCTTGGTGAGAACAGAATGAAAGGGCTCATTATATGGAAACTTGCAATTTTACGATAGGGGCAGGGCAGGCAACTAAGAACAGCAGCATTGGGAACCTTACTTTTCCTAATCTGAGCACGATGAGGGTTGGTCATCCCATGAAGCAGCCAGCAGGCATCCCTACTTTTCTGCAGATGTGATATGCCAAAAAAAAAAAACCCCAAAACAACAACAACAACAACAACAACAAAACCCCACCAGAACACAAAATAATAGTATTTTGAGTCCACCCATTAAGGCAACCCCATAAGTTAAACAAACAAGAAGTGTCCTCAGCCAGCTCCCACTGTAATTGCTGGCTGGTGACAAAGCTCTGAGATCAGATCTCCATCAGGCTGAATGTCACCATTGTCATCATCTGCCTGACACTCCTCACCTAGGACTCAGGTGTACTTACCTCAGCAAAGGCATATTTTCCATGCTCTGTTATTATTTCACGGTTTGCACTCACTTCCACTCTATCTAGGCATTTTGAAACAGGATGAAGAGAAAGAAATATATTTCCTTGACCCAGTCATTCATTCATTCATTCATTCATTCTCTCTCTCTCTCTCTCTCTCTCTCTCTCTCTCTCTCT
>BDUI01000489.1:77328-89627 GCA_002335545.1 Apodemus speciosus | reverse complement strand
TATTTGTGGGTCCAATTCCAGGAACTAGTCCAACCCCCCTCCTGCGGTGTTTCTACAGTGGGGCGTGTCTAAGGCATATCGGCTCGTTATTTCACTCATTCGTTCATTCACTCATTCTGCAGATCTTGAATGCCTACTGTGTGTAGGCGCTGGTGTAACAGCCAAAGCAACCGCGGTATGCATTAGGGTCTCAAGTTCCCGGTCCACAGCTCATTCAGGATGCGGGAAACCGAGAAGGCTCCACTGCAAGGAAGTAGTTGGGGGAACATAGAAGCGTAAAAGCGGCTCCTCTGGAGCCGGAAGAAGCACCAGAAATTAATTCCGCGAAAGGACTACTAGCAAGGAAGATGCAGACTCCRACTGCCCGGGAGGCAGCTGCAGACAGCGTGGGATGGGGGTAAAGACAAGAAAAGGAAAATCGGACAGCCGAACGCCCGAAGACTGACTCCCCTCTAGAGATCCAGAATGCCAGTTTAGGGAGGGCACTGCGCAGACCCYGAAGTCTGGTGGATTCCACATCCACCTAAGACCCTTGGTGGCTGCCCACGTTTACTGGGGCGAGATGACCCAAGTCATAGGTGTGATCTGTCCACAACAGCATATTGGCAGGTCTAGGGACATAGATAGTCAGTGTCTCTCCTCCACGGGTATCCTGGCATAAGCTGTTGGGGTTCAGTTTTCCCTTGCGAGAGTTTTGGTGGAGTCTGGTCCCAGCGCGGAGGGCGGCCCAACAGCGGAACAGGGGCTGGACCTGACTCCTGCGCCAAGCGGTGGTGACAGGCCGGGCCGTGGGCGCGCTCCTCCTGGCCCCGCAGCACCTGCACGGGAGCGCCGATCCGGGGCAGGCTTGGGAGGCGGAGGGGCGGACAGGGGCGGGCACCGGGGCAGGCCCGGCCCCTCCCTCCCCCTGCCGGCAGGTCGCAGCGGGGACGCCGCGGCGGGGCAGCCGGGAGGGGCCGCGCCGCCCCAGAGAGTCATTGGCGGACCCGGTGGCCCGAAGCTGATAAATAAGGGCCCGGCCCGAGGCTGCTGGCCAAGTTGGACGTCGCGACCCGAGTGAGGGCCAGGTCAGCGCCGGCCCCACGAGGCGAAGCCAAGTGACCCGCGTTCGGCCATGGCCTCGCTGCTGGGCGCCTACCCGTGGACCGAGGGACTGGAGTGTCCCGCCCTGGAAGCCGAGCTGTCGGATGGGCTGTCGCCGTCCGCGGTACCCCGACCTTCAGGGGACAAGGGTTCGGAGAGCCGGATCCGGCGACCCATGAATGCCTTCATGGTCTGGGCCAAGGATGAGAGAAAACGTCTRGCAGTGCAGAACCCGGACCTACACAACGCGGAGCTCAGCAAGATGCTGGGTGAGTGCACCGGGCGCGAAGCTGGTGCGAGGATGGCACGGGTGGCAACGCCGTTCGGGAAGGTGGGGGTTGGATTTGAGCACAGACACCACCAGGGCCTGAGCGGGCCACGGTGAAACCAGTAAAACCGTAGGACCAGCGCGGGGCTCCGGACCGGTCCCTTTTCCGGGTCGCAGAGCAGAGACCCGGGTCCCAGGGGCGGGAGCGACCGGCAGCGGGTCCTGGGTATTAGAACTCGGGCTTAAGGACTCAGACAGGCAGATACTAGTTTGGGTGGAACCGGCTGGAAGACTGAGGAGACTCCACTCCCCACGTTGTATGACTAGGAAAATCAGAAAGTGATAATGTTCCGAAGAAAAGATTACGAACGTACGTCAATTGAGGTCTCACTGAGAAACGTCCCCCCCCCTTTTTTTTTAACTATTTAACAGAAAAAAAAAACAGCAACAAAAGATGTCCACCCGAATGGGCTCGATTTATCGCAGAAGTGTAGATAATTTGAAAAGAAACTCTGAGCAGCCAGGAAGGGTCTGTGAAGCCCATCGCTTCTTGCTTGTCCGCAGCTAATCCTGACTGGACCAGACAGGCCGGGAAATTGGGGATGAAAATACTAAACCAGTTCCGAGGAACCCGGGTTTCTGTTGGATTTTCTATTCTCTGCAGTACTCACAGCAGGGGTGGGTGGGTTAATATATATATTACATATATACACACATANTTTTTTTTTAACTATTTAACAGAAAAAAAAAACAGCAACAAAAGATGTCCACCCGAATGGGCTCGATTTATCGCAGAAGTGTAGATAATTTGAAAAGAAACTCTGAGCAGCCAGGAAGGGTCTGTGAAGCCCATCGCTTCTTGCTTGTCCGCAGCTAATCCTGACTGGACCAGACAGGCCGGGAAATTGGGGATGAAAATACTAAACCAGTTCCGAGGAACCCGGGTTTCTGTTGGATTTTCTATTCTCTGCAGTACTCACAGCAGGGGTGGGTGGGTTAATATATATATTACATATATACACACATAYATTATACACACATATATTAAACGTGTTTGTCAGTGTGTATATATATGCATGCACATGCCACCATGAGTGTGTGTGTGGGGTGGTGGTGGTCAGCAGACATCTGGAAGGTGAGGAGTAAGTTCTTTCTTGCCACGATGTGAGTTCTAGAATCAGACATTCACATCTTCAGGTTTGGCAGCAAAGGCCTTTATCCACTGAASAGCCTCATTAGTGTTGAAGCCAAACAACTTTCAGCCTCACCTTACTTCAAATCTCTTTACCCTTCAACGTGGTTCTTATTTATTTTAACCAAAAAAATCCCTTCAAAATATTTTGTGTTTGCAGAGGGCACCAAGGCCTGCCAGGAGAGGCATACAGGCCCCTGGACCCTGACCCCACCCCGCTGGGATGGAAGCCCTTCCCTTTTCCGTAGGAGCCTGGGCTCTTTCCTCTTTCAGAGTCACAGAGCAAGGGCTGGCTTTCTGTGGTAATCGGCCTGGGCCTAGAGAGATGGCTCAGCCCTCTGGCTGTCTGGAGGCCCCCAAAACGCAGTTAGTGAGAGTTGTGGGGTTCCAGTCCCCTCTTTCCCAACCTTTTGGCCAACTCTGCCCAGCATGCTGTCCAGCCTCCTTCCTCCGAACAAAAATAATAAGCCTGTGTACTCCCCACTTTATCTGCATAACAAGAAAGAGACTAATATCGATCTGCAACAATTTTTTTATCTGAAAGCTTGTATTGTTTTCTTTTTTAATGAATTTTATGAATCCCTCTRTGGTTCAGTCCCAGCTGGGGAGAGAATGTTCCTACTTTTGACCAGGTTTCTGAGGCAGGCCCTGGTGGATAAAGAAGGGTGGGGAACCTTCAGAAGAATCCAGGCTGCCTGTTCTGTGGGTGAGGACAGGGACAGAGATGTGGGAGACAAAACTGCCCGTGGACTAATTCTGTCTGGAATACAACGCTAGGCTTTATGAGTGTGCTGTCCATCTTGCAGAAAGGACTCTCTCCTCCTTTAGCAGCACAGCTCAAATGGGCACGGGGGAAACAGCAGCTCTTCACTGCCTGAAGTGGAGACCCTGCAACGCCTGCTAGCAGAGGCAGCTGCAGCCTCCACGGATGCTCTTTCTTCCTGAGAACTTTCTACTCTTTCTGGTCCATGAGAGGGAAGGCACGGATGAGAGACTCCCAGCTTTCGCCACTATAGGCTTCCCACACTTCAACCTTAAAACACAGGCAGAGGATTTTTAGCACAGGCAAAAGTGAACTATTTTAGTTTACCATGGATACACTACGTGAGCATGCCTAGTACAYGATGAATGACAGAGGATATCACAGATTAGACATTTGTTAGGATTTRAAGTGRAAATCATGATTTATTAAGRGTAGAACATCTGGCTATGTTTGGAGACTAGAGACACATTTTATAGTCAGGCCAAGAATAGAGCATAGGGTATGTCTGGATCCTGGACGTCTTGTAAGTGCCTCGTGGCCTCAGCCATAGGCTGAAAACCAGTGTCATCTCTACATCTGGTGCTGTGGACACTCTTCAAGACATGCTTCTAAGCGATAGCTAATTGCAACAATTGCAGATAGTAATTAACTTCTGCCTTTGAGCTTTCAGTGTCCTATGATATCCTGACCCATGGAGCCAGCCAGTGTGGGCAAGGGCAAAGGCCAAAGACAGTGGAGACAAGGGCAGGATGTACATACCCCGTGCTTAGCCACAAGTGGCTTGAGCCCAGTAGGGAGACATGGCCTCTTTCCTTACAGCGCTTACCTGGCCAGATGCCACATCCTCTTCACTTAGAGGGTCTGAAACTTCAGGGTACCTTAGAGTCATAGGAAAGCATGCTAAATTTGCAGATGCCCACCTCCATTTTAGCTGGCAACCGTTTAAATGGTCTAGAAGTGATCCTCGGGACTCTCTGGAGCAGGACTGCATTCCACTGAAAGGCGGGAGAGGGCTACCAAGGTGGCTTGCGATCGCAGAGGAGCAGACAGGTAGGGAACGGTGATTGGAAAACCAAGCACAGGCAGCATTCGAGCACCAGTGGGGCCACACAGAGAGGATACCCCTAAAGGAGAGAGCCGAGCCCTGACTTGGAAGCCGCACATGTTGTAGTAAGAAAGACGGAGACCCAGGGCACTTAAGGAGTTTGCCTTTGTGGAAAGCTGTGGCTGAGCAACTGTCCTGCTATGCTCGAGGGATCCTAACTCCATGAGAAAAGTGGTTTCGTGCACACATATGTGCGTGAGTCTCTTCTGTCTGTCTCCCTCTGTCTCTCTCTGTCTCTCTTTATCTCTTTATCTCTGTTTCTCTGTCTCTCTGTCTCTTTGTCTGTCTCTGTGTGTGTGTGTGTGTGTAAATATTAGCTTTCAGGCCATACCTATACCTTTCATAGCAGTGTCTATTTGACCCTCAGAGGTGAGGGATAGTTATTTATGAGCCTGAATGAGCTTCTTTAATCTACTTCTTGACTCAGTTGGCTGGAGCTGAGTTACCACACGTAAGAACCGTGAGAGCCATATGTTACCAAACAGCGTGATAGCCCTTTGTAAGTGGCAGGGAACTTTCATTAAAAAAGCACAAGTAAACTCAACTGAGCCCTTAAAGATATAAGAACCCCAGTGGCCTTTAGATTTTTTTTTCCTATTGCTGATGACTAGGTCAGGTGGGACTTCCCCAGGACTCTCTCAGTTTGGAATGGTTGGCCTGTCTGGTTGGTGGTTTGGGGTAAGATGATTTCTAAGCACCTTTCTCCACGACGCTAACGTTGTGCGGTGCACACAGGAAGAGTTGGATCAGTCCCCTTCAGTGCATGTGTGTGATCCGGGATGAAAAGAAACTAGAGGCAGGCCATGTCCTCTGTGGCTGTGAGAGGGTCCCGTGGGTGGGGTAGGGGTCAGAGGTGTTTACACACGAGATGCTAGGAAGYATGAGGCTGAAGCGGGTGCAAAGGCTGCACCAGCAGTTCGGAGTCTGAGCTTTTTCTGATTTGCGTGATCAGGAAAGTCATGGAAGGCGCTGACACTGTCGCAGAAGAGGCCCTACGTGGATGAGGCAGAGCGGCTGCGCCTACAGCACATGCAGGACTACCCCAACTACAAGTACCGGCCCCGCAGGAAGAAACAAGGCAAGCGGCTCTGCAAGCGTGTCGACCCTGGCTTCCTCCTGAGCTCCCTCTCTCGTGACCAGAACACGCTGCCTGAGAAAAACAGCGTTGGCAGGGGGGCGTTGGGGGAGAAGGAGGACAGGGGTGAGTACTCCCCAGCTGCCACCTTGCCTGGACTGCACAGCTGCTACCGCGAGGGTGCAGCTGCTGCCCCTGGCAGTGTGGACACATATCCCTACGGGCTGCCCACACCTCCAGAGATGTCGCCCCTGGATGCGCTGGAGCCGGAGCAGACCTTCTTCTCGTCCTCATGTCAGGAGGAGCGTGGCCACCCCCACCACCTCCCCCATCTACCAGGGCCTCCTTACTCACCGGAGTTCACGCCTAGTCCCCTCCATTGCAGTCACCCTCTAGGCTCTTTGGCTCTTGGCCAATCCCCAGGGGTTTCCATGATGTCCTCCACTCCTGGCTGCCCCCCATCTCCAGCCTACTACTCCCATGCCACCTACCACCCTCTCCACCCCAACCTCCAGGCGCACCTGGGCCAGCTGTCCCCACCTCCCGAGCACCCTGGCTTTGACACCTTGGATCAGCTAAGCCAGGTGGAACTTCTGGGGGACATGGATCGCAATGAATTTGACCAGTATTTGAACACTCCTGGCCACCCTGACTCTGCTGCAGGGGTTGGAACCCTCACTGGGCATGCCCCACTCTCCCAGGGCACTCCAACAGGCCCTACAGAGACCAGCCTCATCTCCGTCCTGGCCGATGCCACGGCCACGTATTACAACAGCTACAGTGTGTCGTAGAGTTGGAGGAATGGAGCCTGGCCCAGCCCTGCCATCCCCTCTTCCCTATGAAGCACTGAGCTGAGCAGAAACTGTAGCGATACCACTCCTTGGTGGCAGGGCAAAAGCGCTGTTCCAGAGCCTTCGGTCAAAAGCCAGGATCCAGCGCCCCTTCTGCCCCTTCAAATGTGCTTTGTTGGCTCCCCCCGGGAAGCACCGGGAGCTGTATGCAGTAGGATTCCCTAGCTACTCTATACCAGCAGTGTAGCTGATGGGGAGAAGCCCACTGCATTGGAGCTCCTGCTTCTGGCGTAGCTACTTCTGATCTGTGGTGCTCCCAGTGAGACGGACCCTGGGCCTGGGGGTCCATCTCAGTTCAGTCTCACTGTCAAAACCCCATTCTGGCTTGACTCTTCTCTCCAGTACAGTGAGGGGTGGCTTCATAGACAAGCCCTCGCTCTATGGATCTCCAAGTTACAGCCCTCTCAAGGCCAAGGAAAGTGTGACTGACTACACAAGGACCCAGGTTTTCCGCTTTCCTATAACCCCCTCCACAGTCACCCTAGAATCCCAAGGAACTCCTTCAGGTGAGAAAAATATTCACCTTTGGGTTGGCAAGATGGTGTGGGGTGTCTCGGTGGGTCAGAGTGTCTGCTGCCAAGCCTGATGACCTAAATTCTATGCCTGGAGCCTACATGGTGGAAGAAGAGAACTGACTCCTGCAAGTTGTATTCTGACCTCCAAATGCATGTGTGCCCCTGCATTATGTGTGCATGCATACACATACACACACACACACACACACACACACACACACACACACATACACACACACTAAAGGTAATTTTTTAAACAAAAAGGAAAACATGTACCCTGGTTCAGAAAATTAACTAGTGCATTCAACTGCATCACTGAAAGCAGAATCAGATTCGAACTTGTTTGTTTAGTTTTGTTCTGAGTCAGGCTTTCTCTGTGTAGCTCTGGCTGTTCTGGAACTCACTGTGTAGACCAGGCTGGCCTCAAACTCAAAGTTAAGCCTGTCTCTGCCTCCTGAGTGCTGGGATTAAAGGTGAGTGCCACCACACCCAGCCTGGATGTTTTTTAATATATACTTTAGATTCATTATTTTTGTTACATACATCTCAGGAGAATACAGTGTGAGAAATGCCCTTCTGTAGGCATGTCCATCCCCAGCCCTGTGCCCCAAGGTGTGCACCCTGATTTAGATTCCTCACCATTGTAGCAGTGTCTCATCACCTCCCCGCAGAATGAACCAAAGAGCTAAGAACCTAAAACGTCTGTCCACAAAGCAGCGGCTTTGGGGCGTGCTGATTTCTCGAGCAAAGCTGTAGCATACCCTTATCTACAGATGGAAAAAGTGACTCTTCCCGATGTCTGCTGCCCCTTGCTCCCAGGAGGGCTTTTCTCTCTTCTCTGTTACTCTCCCTCCAAACTGGCCCCTAATTCAAAGGGCCCCTCACCTGGAACCCCAGGCATGATTCCCCGGGCCGTGAAGGGAACTCGGCTCTTGTTCCTCAAGTGGATACATCAGAACTATTCACCTATCCCACTGTCCTTTGGCTGTCCCAAACAAACACACTGTGACACCCAAAGATGTTTCTGGGCTTTGGTCCCACCCCAGACATTTCCATCCCTTCGGCCTCCTTTGAAGGAACATACCTAACACTGGGCTAACAGACTCTTGTCTGCCCTTGGACACGTGTGTATTATTGCCTGTATGAAATGTGTTTTTATATTCTGCCATTATGTCCACCTTATATTTTGTATTGTTGACAGATCCCCAAGAAGTCTTATTATAATATCACTTATAAGATATACTTAATCTTTATGCTATTACTGTATATACCTTTTGGTGATAAATAGTGAATTGTTGATGATGTAATTGACTGGTTCCCAGTCCTGGATGTATATTAATAATCCCGTGAAACAGTATCACAGACATTAAGCTACTCTGTTCCATTCTTTCAAGAAAACTGAATATGCATGGAACAGTTATGGAATTGACTTGTCAAAATGTTTAATTTAAATAAATTTTTTTGTACCTTGACCATTCTATCCTTTGAAATAGTTTTTAAAAAAGTTTTCATACTAGGTTTCAGTGTGACCTGTAACATTATTTGTGTTATTTTCTGAATCGACTTTTTATTATATTATTTTATTATTTTTTTATTATATGGCATTTTAAAAAATCTTTTATGAGTCATGATGAAAAGACAAACTTTGATTCTGCACATCAGTGATGGTGTTGTTTTTGTTGACATTGGAAAAAAGAAAGCCATGGGAACCCACATGAGCAGTTTTCCCACACCTATTCAGTAACTGCACGCTTCTTAAGGCTAAGCAAATGACCATCTTGCCCTCTCCCTGCTTGAGTGGTGTAGCAGTATGCAGTAGCCCTCTGGACTGGACAGCATGCTGTCAGGAGGCAGGCACGCAGCCTGGAATCGAGGTCTGAGACAGCTGGGGTATTCCAGGATGCACGCCCAGTCCAAAAGCTCCTGGAAAATCAGCACCGTTCAGTCCCACGTCTGGCACCTCCTGCTGGCCTCTCTTCATGTAAAGAGGGAACTTGTTTTAGCCAAAGATAGCCACACACCTTCCCATGCTCCTCTGGGCCAAGGAGTGGGTCTTGGGAGGGCCCTCCTGGGCTTCTGCACATCCTTCTCTGCTGATTATAACCTACAGTCATTATTTAGTAGCACTTCATAGTTGTAGGGAGTGTTACAGAGGTTTCCAAATTGTTTCTCATCCACAGCCCAGGTGGGACTCGTCATTCTCACCACAGTACACAACCAAGGACACTAAAGCCCTGAGTGGGAGGTGGCAGGGGACTTGCCACCCTCCTAGGGTGTTGGCTTCAGCACCCATGAGGCACATTCATTGGAAGCATTCGTGGCTGAGGGCTTAGTGCTGCTCCTCTGGTGTTGGAGATGTGGCATCATGCTGTGGCTCAGACTGACCTGGAATTCAMTAGATAGCTCAGATTAGCCATGAACTTGTGGAAACCCTTCTCCCTTAGCCTCCTTGGTTCTGTTTTCGGTGCTTCATTAGGGCATGAAATCAACTGCTCCTTAATCCATGCCCATCTCAGGCCAGAGAAGAAGAAAAGAATTATGGGYGACCATTGAGATGGCACAGAGCCATGCTGCTCTAGCCTGTCATCGCACTTGGCCAGTGGTGGCCATATGCAGGGACATACTGAGGTACTATCCTTGGCTATACTGAGCTCTGAATTGGCAGTATCTGGTCAAGGTGTGTGCCTTGGCACTGCCAAATGGACATGCGTCATTGTAACACACAGTGTTACACTGTTTATGCCTACGAGATGACATGAAGCAGGCAGGAGAGTTCTCTGTTCTGAGTGGGACAGTGTGGGAACCAAAGCCTTTGTGGGTTCCAGCTACCTGTACACCCTGCCTGTGGTACTCAGGTTACAACGTGACTGATGTCATCTCATAGGATGACAAGCCATGGCGACAAGCTGTTTTTCTAAAATGCTGATGTTCCCATGTCACTCTTCGCCTTAAGATCTCTATTCCTGTTCTGTAAGCAGTGAACAATAAAGGAGACTCACTTYRAGGCTGAGGAGCCTTGTATTTCAGCTCACTTGCTTATGTCCAGGACAGTCTTTATTTTCACAAATGTTGTAGAAAGGGAAACACTTGTGTTCTTTTCTCTAAGACACACCCCAACCACTACATCTCCTGCCAACTATACAAACCTCAGGCCTGTCAATTCTGCCCAGCCCCGATGTTAGTTCCCCAATGACGGATGCTCTCCTTTCCAGAAGTTTCTCTCTCAGCTTCTCCTTTCTTCTGGTGAGTCTTGCTGCAAGAATACCAACTGGTCTCTGAAAACACCATCGTTTCCCAGGCATCTGTGTTTAATCATACTAGTACCTTCCCTGGAGACCCTCACACTATTGCCCGTCTAGTGATCCCTCATACAATGTCCCAAGTGGCAGGACCTTATTCTCCCATCAACCCTGGTAGCTACAGCGACTGGCTTGCAATGAATTTAACTGGTATATTCCTCTCAGGTTCATATGACTGAGGTTGGCCTGCATCTGCTAGAGTGTAGAATGGAGAGATAGGTTGGAGATGGACTATGAGCCTTCCTTTTGAATAAATAGTATTTCTGCTTTCTTCCCAATGGAAAGGGGAGAGAGAAATGAAAAAGGACACATCCTGTCCCATTCGCTTCTCTGTTGCTACCATAATAAAAGACTGGTCAAAAGTAACTTGGGGTGAAAAGGGTTTATTTGGTTTACACATCCACATCATAGTCCATTAAAGCAGGGACCTTGGGGCAGGAACTGAAGCAAAAGTCATGGAGGAGTGCTACTTATTGGCTTGCTTTGGATAGCTGGCTTAGTTTGCTTTCTTATACACCCTAGGATCACCTGCCCAGGGGTGGTACCACCCACAGCAGGCTAGGCCCTTCTACACCAATCAATCAAGAGAACACCCATAGGCAACTCCTCAATTGAAGTTCCCCCTCCTAGGTGTCTAGTTGACAAAATGTAACAAAAAAAAACCCATAATACCTAGCAAACATTATCTGTCTGTCTATCTATCTATCTATCTATCTATCTATCTATCTATCTATCTATCTTTTATCTTCTATAACCTATCATCTATTTATAATCTATTATTTCTATCTATCTATCTATCATCTACCTATCTATCATCCATCTATCCTTCCATCTATGTATCATCTTCTATAATCTATCATCTATCTGGTATCTATTAATTATCTATATTTATTATATGTATATATATGTCATATTTTCTGTCTTTCTTTTCCCATTTCTCTTTCTCTGTATGTCTCCCTTCTTTCTCAATTTGTTGCATTCACTCATCTGTGTGCATGTGTGAGTACACACACACACACACACACACACACATACCTATTCATCCAACTTCCTGTCAGTCTGTTATCTTTCTTTTAATTCTAAATATAGACTTAGTTTTTACAGCAAATTTAGGAAAATAAAAAGTTATCTCTCATCCAAAACTTAGAGCCATCACTAGTTTTGGGTTATTTATTAATTCTTTATTTATTTCTTTCTTTATTTTACACATATCCATCTTGCTTTAAACATTTCTGGTCTATATATATTTTTATATGTCTTTTATAACAATTATTTTACTCTTTAATGTTAAACTTTCCCATATCATTAAGCTTAGTTAATCTACAAAAGCTGTTTTCTTCCTGCTTGGTAAAAACCTAATAAGAACATGGCGAGCTTTAGATGGGCTTCATCATCCACTCATCCCGTTGTGTAGCTGGGAACACCAAGGCTGAGACAGGAGGACAGAAGGTCACAAGTTTGACGCCATTCTAAACTACACAGTGAGATTCTGGGTAAAAGAAGAAAGAAGGGAGAAGGAGAAAGAAAGAAACAGTAGGAGAAAGAAAAAGAAAAGGGAGAACCACAGAAAAATAGAGAAAGAAATTGCCCACTTGCTGTATCTACTTGCCTATGGTGCTTTTGATGTGTGGAGTCTCCTGTCCCATTTCCCAGCTTACGCAGTTGTATGTGTGATGATTGTGATCCTGTGGACACACAACCCACTGGTAATAGCTTGTTCCATTCAGCACCCTAAGGTAGGAGTTGGTCAATGACATCTGTCTTTATACTCGCCTCCTCTGTGGCTACACAGAGCTTCAGAGAACTGACATCACAGCTTACATATTTCACTTGGCTACCCTATGACTCTCTTAATAATTAGACTGTTCAACCTGCTGACCCGGTAGCAGGATGTCATTTACAAAGGCTATACCTTGAAAACTTGCAAAAAGAATTTATAATAGTTTAAGTAGTCTTGCTTATTGTTGGGTTACATTTATAGCTATACTTGCTAGCATATAGCTTAAGTAGGACATCACCTTCAGTTCCTGGTACAAAGAAACTGAGATGCTCCTGTGGATCCCACAAAGAGCAGATCGTATGGGAAGATTGGAAACCCCTTTTGTCACTGACTTTGTGTGACCAGGCTCTCTCTCTCTCTCTCTCTCT
>BDUI01000488.1:284744-297025 GCA_002335545.1 Apodemus speciosus | reverse complement strand
GCATCCAATCAGCCTGAGTCTTTGGAGGCAACAGTTTTTGGTACATTTCTCTCTATGGCTTCCTGACAAATGCAGCTCAACTGCATGATGTAAGGCAGGCCAATACATGCATGTCGTTAGCAAAGAAATTTTCATCACATTTCCTTTCACATGCTTGCTTTAACAGAACATCCTCTCTCCTGTATCTGCTTCAGCGAAACATTCCTTCAGGAGTCGGCCTTAGCCTTTCACACCTGTGTCCACTTTAACAAAGCGTTCCTTCATGTGTTTGCCCCAGCAAAACACCATCCAACAGACTTTCCAAAGAACCCTTAAGTTTCCACTTCAAAGTAATAAAATTGGATCTATTTTTCAGCATATACAAGGATCAACTTAAGTACAARATGCTAATGGTGTTAAACTGTAAAACCTCTAGAAGAAAACATTGGGGAAATCTTTTTTAAATTGGTCTTAGTAATGACATCTTAATTGTTACTCTAGAAGCACAGATAACAAAAGTAAAAACGTGCATCTGAAGCACCTCAAGTCACAAGGCTTCTGCACAGAAAGAAAGCCCCATAAAGACAACCTAAGGGATGTCAGAAAACATCTGTAAGCTGTATGATACAGTGTTAATGTGTAACGTGTAAAGAACTCAGCTCTCTCCTAAACACATGTCCGATTGTTATATGAGCATATTTCCTATGGAAACCATCAAAGTACTACTTCCCTCTCTCCCTTTAAAGTTAAAGTAATCTTAGTGTAGACCAGAAGGGTGATGTGTACATGAGCCAGAATCCCTAGAAAACCTGCATCGCTCCAGCAACCCTGCAGCCCACAGTGCTTTCTTACCCAGCTTACCAAGCTCGCCAGAGTGACAAGGCTGGAGAGCCTCTGTCCTGAGAAGAACTGGGCACAGGCACTTCTATACAAGGATAGGTGGAGGTTGCTGGTTAAGGGATCACAGTGTGTGAGTTGAGTCACTTTATATCCACAAAAGCTTTCAAAGCCTTGGGTAACACCGTGGGAATCAAATGACTAGAGGGTAGGAAGGCAGCCTGCAAACTGTAAATACTTTAAAAAAATGTTTTATTTCTTTATGTTCCAAATGTTGACTCCCTTCCTGGTCCCCACTCCCCTTTGCCTCTGGAAGGGTACTCCACCCTCCCCCCCAACTCTCCCATCTTACCTTCCCCCACCTCCTTGCATCCCCCTTTCCTGGAGCATCAAGTCTCTACAGGATTAGGCCCATCCTCTTTAACTGAGGCCAGACAAGGCTGTCCTCTCCTACATATGTGCCAGGGGGCCACAGACCAGCCCATATATGCTCTTTGATTGGTGGTTAGTCTCTGGGAGCTCTGAGGGGTCCATGTTAGTTGATATTGGTGGTCTTCCTAAGGGGTTACCATTCTTCGATCCTTCCCCTAACTCTTCTATAGGGTTCTCTGACCTCAGTCCAATGGATGACAGTATCTGCATCTATTTCAGTTAGCTCCTGGTAGAGACTCTAAGAGGACACCTATACTAGGCTCCTGTCTGCAAGCAGAACATGACATTAGTAATAGTGTCAGGATTTGGTACCCGAGCATGGGATGGATCCCAATTGGGCCAGTCAATGGATGGCATTTCATTTGTGTAAATCCCTATAATGTATTCTTCAGAATTTCGATGCTATGACCAGCAAGGAAAGAACAAGATTGAACACACAAGTTTTCTGATGAGCTGAGCCAGAATGAGAAAGGCTAACAATTATGTGAAGGAGTTGGTTCAGGAGAGACAAAGACTCAAATTGATTGCTAAAAAACTAACTGCCTTTGCATATTTTTACCAAGAGAGTAATTTGAAGAGTTTATGTTTTTTTAAGTCTTGCTTGGCCCTCAGGATGCCAAGATGCTTCCTAAGATGAAGCTACCAATAGGTCAGGAAGGTGCCTGCTGATAAAACCAGACTACTCTTAATATCCCGATGTCCTCACATAGGATGGGGCCAGTCAGGGGTTTGCTGTCATGGACCTACTGCAGTGGAGAGTGGAAGACGTGACAGTATACATTGGTAGACTTGTTTTAAGGCTTCCCTTGCTTTGTGGGAAGAACTTGAGCTATTTTTACTTGGCTTTATCAGCAACTCCAGAGTCCTCTTTTCTAGGTAAAGSCACCCTTCTCTGCTCATTATAGACCATATATTCAGAGAACAGCCTGTAAATATTTATGTAGTGCAATCCCTAGGGACAATTTTTATGGGGAAAAATGTGTGCTAAAAGAAAGATCTCACACTGCGGGCACACATGCATGCACACATATACAAACACAATATTGGTTTTAATACATGTAATACTTGTGTAATTTGGATTCTGGCAGATAAGAATTTTACAATTTGTCCTAGTATGTGTCTTTTATATCCTTTTTACTGTAGTTCATAAGGTAAGAAAATATGGCATCTTCACAGTACTGAGTCTTGCAATGCAATATGCAAACAGATTTGTAGCTTTCCACATATGGAATGGCTGATAGCCTTGTAGATCCCTGAGCACAGTGAACCGGGGCCCATGGCAGTAGATCCACCTGGGTGGCTTTGTTAGCCTTGTCTATCTCAAGGCCTCAAGACTTGCTTGATTTTCAATACCCTCCATCCTGGTAATCAATGTTTCTATGTTTCAGTTCTCTTTAATATCTGGTTGAAAAGTAATGTAGAATGGTCCATACCTAGTTGAATATATTCCTAGGGAATTAATCAGATCCCTCTTACTGAAGCTGAAGGGTTTACATGACCCAGGTACCCTCCCTGAGGCAGGGCAGCAAACCCACATATGCTTCAGCCACCAGCAACCCAATCTGCACCTCCTTGGGTCAAGCATCAGCTCAGCTAGGCAATCACAGAACTGCATGAAATTAATTGACAAGGTTATTCAAAGCCCAAATCACAGTGATAGATGGGTGCTATTCACAACCTAATCCGATTCCTAATTTTCAATTCAATTTGTTTGTTCCAAGGGAAATTAACATGCTCTAGGAAAATAAATAAATATTTTTAAAGGCCTTCTCATATTATAAGCACAACACATTCACGTGAGCCTGTGCTTCCTGAATGACTATCCAAGGGCCAAATACAGGTCTAGAAACCTGGGTTTGTTCATCCTCCACTGCTGAGACAAGTCTTGTGCTTAAGATTTCAGACGTGTTACACGTCTGAATATTGACAGAATATTAAAGTATAGAGACAAAAAATGGAGCTAGATCCCAGATTCAGAGCGAAATATCAGAGAAACTAAAATAAGCATATTAAAATTCCTAGAAGAGGGTGTGTGTGAGGGTGCAGAAACCAGCTCTCTATATGTTTCAGGTCTGATCCTAAACAACTTCTGCAGAGCAGAAGTGAGTAAGAGGAGCCAGAAGAAGCTCTCTGAACCACGAAGACCCTCAGAAGCCAAACAGCTCAGCCCAGCTCCATCCTGTCACTCACATAATCTGCAGAAATTCCTTATCACAGCATCGCAGACAAGCCGTTGGCCAGCTGTAGTGTGTGAACATGGAGACAGGGACAGAGGGGCCTGGAAGAAGGCCCCTGAGCCCGCTCCCAGGGAAAAATGGTTAAATCATGTCTGTCTTCATGRCTCTCACAAAGGCACATCCTCACTCTATGGTCTTTCTTCTCTGCAGAACACCCACCCCTTATGCTTTTCTACAGGTCAAATCTCCAGTTATCCCCAGGCTAGGGAGCTCTGCAGTTAATGAGAACTCCATGATGCAGTGTGTAGTAAGAAGACCCTTGAGACAGGAAGTACCCAAGCCAACTCTGCATGAACACAACTGGAGACAATAACAGAAGGGTGCTGAGTTGGGAGAAAAGACTGAGGTTTCCCATTCATAGAGAAAGTAGAGCTATTATGGCACCAACTCCATGTCCTGGTATGCACTCAAAACACCTATTGTCTTGATAGATCAAGCTTCTACTGGACATCACCACTCACTAAATGCTTTGCTCAGCATTTTACACTTCACCTGCTGCCTGGGGGCCCAGAAGAGTTTGGTATTTATGAGTAAATGGAGGGATGAGGTATTGGATAAACTGGTGGTTAAGAGATTAGTTAGGTCTTTATAAGTAGCGTAGGATACATTAAAAATAAATATTCTAAACTTTAGCACAATGAAAAGATTTTAGAGCTACAAGTAAAATTACCTGAAAACTCAACAGGCTGTCTACAAGCGAAAACAACAGACAAAACCAGTGCCTGGTACTAACTGAGGATTTTGCAGTAGTCATGCCTGACTGGTGGGTGAAAGGATCTCTACCCACCTTTGAAATCAAGATCCTTACATAGATAGTTAAATAGTACCATGCCTGCTCCAGTTCTAAGGTCCTAGTGAGTGTCTGCTGTCAACACGACACTCTAGGGAGTCTCTCTGTTCAGGYATTTCCCAGGTCAGACTGACCTATGACATAGCTCTGTGGGATCATCTTGACTGGCGATTGGTGCACAAGAGTTCAGCCAGCTGTAGGTGGCACCATCCCTAGACAGGTTGCCCTGGGTTATATAAGAAGCCTAGCTGAGCATGAGCCAGAAAGCCAGACAGTGAGTAGAGTTCCTCTGTGGCTTCTGGCTCTGCTCCTGTTTTGATTCCCTCAGAGCCCAACTGTGACCTGAAATATAAGCCAAAATGAACCATTTCTTTCCTGAGATACAGCAAACCAGGACCATAATAGGCCACACAAAATCATCTATCAGCCTGAAGACCTGCCCCCTGAACATCACAGTTCCTTCAAAACTACCCAGACCTGAAAGTCATCCAGATATCTAAAACTAGTGAACTGATAAACCCACTACAATACTAATAGCAGANCTCTCACAAAGGCACATCCTCACTCTATGGTCTTTCTTCTCTGCAGAACACCCACCCCTTATGCTTTTCTACAGGTCAAATCTCCAGTTATCCCCAGGCTAGGGAGCTCTGCAGTTAATGAGAACTCCATGATGCAGTGTGTAGTAAGAAGACCCTTGAGACAGGAAGTACCCAAGCCAACTCTGCATGAACACAACTGGAGACAATAACAGAAGGGTGCTGAGTTGGGAGAAAAGACTGAGGTTTCCCATTCATAGAGAAAGTAGAGCTATTATGGCACCAACTCCATGTCCTGGTATGCACTCAAAACACCTATTGTCTTGATAGATCAAGCTTCTACTGGACATCACCACTCACTAAATGCTTTGCTCAGCATTTTACACTTCACCTGCTGCCTGGGGGCCCAGAAGAGTTTGGTATTTATGAGTAAATGGAGGGATGAGGTATTGGATAAACTGGTGGTTAAGAGATTAGTTAGGTCTTTATAAGTAGCGTAGGATACATTAAAAATAAATATTCTAAACTTTAGCACAATGAAAAGATTTTAGAGCTACAAGTAAAATTACCTGAAAACTCAACAGGCTGTCTACAAGCGAAAACAACAGACAAAACCAGTGCCTGGTACTAACTGAGGATTTTGCAGTAGTCATGCCTGACTGGTGGGTGAAAGGATCTCTACCCACCTTTGAAATCAAGATCCTTACATAGATAGTTAAATAGTACCATGCCTGCTCCAGTTCTAAGGTCCTAGTGAGTGTCTGCTGTCAACACGACACTCTAGGGAGTCTCTCTGTTCAGGYATTTCCCAGGTCAGACTGACCTATGACATAGCTCTGTGGGATCATCTTGACTGGCGATTGGTGCACAAGAGTTCAGCCAGCTGTAGGTGGCACCATCCCTAGACAGGTTGCCCTGGGTTATATAAGAAGCCTAGCTGAGCATGAGCCAGAAAGCCAGACAGTGAGTAGAGTTCCTCTGTGGCTTCTGGCTCTGCTCCTGTTTTGATTCCCTCAGAGCCCAACTGTGACCTGAAATATAAGCCAAAATGAACCATTTCTTTCCTGAGATACAGCAAACCAGGACCATAATAGGCCACACAAAATCATCTATCAGCCTGAAGACCTGCCCCCTGAACATCACAGTTCCTTCAAAACTACCCAGACCTGAAAGTCATCCAGATATCTAAAACTAGTGAACTGATAAACCCACTACAATACTAATAGCAGAMTATCACGTACAAGGCACAGGCACATAAGCAGACTGTTACTAAACAGCCAGGCTTAGATAGGCCCACTCACCAAGTTCCAGCTGAGACATGAAGATGGGTGGAAGGGGAACAAGAAGGCCTCTGTGGGGTCTGAAGCTACTGGAACCCAGAAGACCAGAAGAGCAATTCCGAGCAAAGGCTGGCCCAACCTAACCTGCAGCTACTAGCACTGAGTTGGTGACCCAGCCTGGCAGCAGAGCATCCCTGCCTGAGTTTGTCTGCCCTGGCTCACTCACCTGCTGAGCCACAGAGACTAAGGCTCCTTCAACATGAAATGGCAGCTCTCCCCCAACCCCACCCCCACTCCGGTGTGGTGTCTTTTTTGAGAGGATTAATTGCATTTCTGGGAGTGGGAGAAATTGTGTTGCAGTTGAAATACGGGTGCTGATTGCCTAGCTGGGCCTGTTCAGGAACCTTCCTCTGCTGTTATTAAATGTGGAGGACTTCGAGAGGCTCCACACAGAGGTCTCAACTTATCTTTACCCTGGTCGGCACCTGCTGAACTGGGAGGCAGGCTCCAAACTCAGAGTGCCCAATTAAGCCCTGATTGCAACCCCAACCTTTGCCTCCTCTGAGGTAATCAAACCCCTCCCGTTACTCGCTAGGTAGACTGCAGGGAATCAACAGGTGTACCACGTGAGCACTATCAACTTGCTGAGCCTCCAGAGCTGACTTACAATTTCAGAGTGCCCAGGGAGGAGGAAGAAAGAAAGGAGAGACAGGGAAAGAAAGAAGCTGAGAGGGAGAGAGGGAGCCCAGCAGCCTGCTCACAGGGGCTGCCTTGAAACTGTTCTAAAGATTTAGTTGCCTGAATTCATGGACAGATGTTGGTAGCATTAGGACTAGAAATGTCTGGTTTGTCTCTAACTACAGAGGTGGCACTCTTCATTCTCTTATAAAATGGGATGTAGGGTGTTTGGGGTTTCATGTATTTTAAGACAGAATCTCAGGCATCCAAGGTTTGCCTCAAACTCACTGAATTGATAAAAACGATCCTGAACTTGTGATCCTTCTGCCCCCACCTCCCAAGTGCCGGCCTTGCAGGCCTGCACCACCACAATTGGTTTATATGTGCTGGGGATTGAACCCAGGATTTTGTGCATGCTAGGAGAGCATCCTACCCACTGAGCCACAGCCATTAAAATAGTGGTGTTTGTTTTGTTTTTGTTGTTATTGTTTCATTGTTTTGAATGCAGGTCAACATCTCCCAGCCACAAAGGACCCAGAACTAGAAATAGCTATGTCGCCACAGAAATGATCAACCCTATGTGTAGGATGCTTAGGGTTCCCTCTGAGACCTGCCAGTGTGCTGGATCACTATCAGCAAAAGGAATGTGTAGGACTGGGATGAATCTGAGATCTAGCGATTAGCCAAACYYGCTGTCTTGGCAACATAAGACCAAAATGATGCTTATAAGAAGGTCACTGGCAAGGAAGCAGGATGAGGCCCCTGCTTCTCCTTCCTCCCCTTTTGATTCTAAGGTCACTCTCAGAAAGTCAGATACAGAGAAGTGTACCCATTCAAAGACCCCAAGATCAGAGGTCAGTATCGACCTGGAGGATGCTACTCTCCTGGCCTTAAGGATAGAAGAAGAAGCCAGGAAATTCAAATAACTCCTAAAAGCTGAGAAACTGCAGAAGACACATTGCTTCCTGGAGACTTCCAGAAACACCCAAGGCTGCTGGCACCTTGATTTGAGGACTACTCATGGAAACTTTGGGAGGCCAGAGATAGGTTATTAGAAACTGCTAGTCTTCTGGTATTTTGTGAGGAGCTGAGGAAGCCCTGAGGGACTGTGTATTGTTTGACTTGGGATGGTCACATAAAAGGCCCTAATGCCTCAGACCCATGAGAACAGCATCTTTCCCCCTGGGGTGAGGCTCAGAGGGATGGAAAACCTTCCTCTGGTCTGTGTGAGAGTGTTGACAGTGTGTACAGACACTGATGATGCGGCCCCACCAGAGTGTCTGCATCCTGCCTGGCTACAGATTTTCTATAGATCTGTCTGTCTGTCTTTCCTTTCTTCATTTCTTTGTCTAGCCAGGTTTCCTGTCAAGGACAATGCTATGCACAGCTCAGAAGTATTTTACTACAGATACAATGAAACAAACATGCTTAAAGACAAGATTACAGGCTCCTGCAGCTGTCACTGCATTCCTGGGGCCTTTGAGCTGGCTCACCCAGTAGAGGTACCTGTCGCCAAGCCCAGTGAGTTTGATCCCCAGGACCCACATGGTCAAAGGAGAGAATGTGCTCTTCCAGGTGACCCTCTGACCTCTACACCTCACATGGTGGCATGCACATATCCACACACATATATACACATGTGCACAAAATTCAATAAAGTTAAAAGCCCTTCTGTTTCTTCCAAGAAAGTCAGTTGAACTTCTCAGACATTCATTTGTAATCCTAAAATGGATGTATTTGAAATGTGATTTTCTTTCAGATACCATCTCAATATTTGGTAAAGATATGACCAAATTAGACACTAAATGTGAGGATTAAAAGCTTTGACCATGTCATTCTAGAGGTTTCCACAAGGGGATACTGGGTCCTATCTCCCAAGGGTCTGTGGGATGAGGAAAGTTCTGTGAAGAGCTGAGAGAGTTTTTAGCATGGCATTGACCATCCTCACAGTCTGCTGAAGAAATTTCCAGACCTTTTCTTTCCAAGGAGTCAAGTTCTAGGATATATATCTTAGGATTAGACTCGTCAACATAATGAAGATAGCTAGTAATAAAAAAATGAACTGTCCTTTCTGACTCAAGATGCAATGTGAGCATGCTCTATGGAGACAGATAACTGGTTCTTTTCCCTCATCATGTGATCTGTGGGTGTTCCCAGTGCTCAGCCGAGGTAAGAACACATCACAGAGGAAGATGCGTGGACCTGAGTGCATTACACAAACAGATCGTGCAGTTTCTCAGCAACACTGCTTGTGTATCTGTCCCCAGCTACCCAAGAGTCTGAGATCTCAGAGCAAGCAAACAGCTCTCACCATCACCAGCTTCTCTCTCACATCCAGAGGGAGGCCATGTGCCCTTCCTACCTAGCCTCCATTTCCTCAAGTTTTGGAGGTGGGATATAGAAGCTTGGGAGCACAGAGGAGTAGAGTGTTTGCCTAGCATGTACAAATCCTGGTTCCCTGATCCAGAAGAGAAAATCGTGGTCATCATCATCATCATCATCATCATCATTATCATCATCATCATCATCATCATCATCATCATCGTCGTCGTCGTCGTCGTCGTCATCATCATCGTCATCTTTGTCATCTTCGGTCGGTCATCATCATCATCATCATCATCATCATCATCACAGCTTCCATTAATATTAGCCATATCTGAGCTGACTGCTGGGGAAATGTATTTGCCCACCCTAAAGTGACACTTCTACCTGTGGAGGCTTCCTGCTGATGCCAACACTGCCAGGAAGGAAATCTGCCATCTACAGGCTTAACAGATAAAAACACTCTCAGGCCAGCTGCAGAATCCTTAAAGGGGCTGCAGAGATGACTAAGCAGGAGAGGAAGGCCTGCTCCACAGGAAACTACCTAGGTGCAAGGACAGAGCACAGTAGATTCTTGAGTGGTCCCTGCAGGATGGGACCAAAGGGGAAGAGGGCTGACAGAGGCAGGAGGGTGGGGAACACAAGCTTCTCCACAGCTGACAGCCTAAAGCCTCCTAACCACACCTACTCTCTTCTGCATGTGGACCCACCTAACAGTTGTGCTAAGGGCTTATGCATCATTTCAGTTGCTATGGAAACCTGTGGCCTCCTCCAGCAGAGATATTATGGTTTTAGAGAGCTAAACCAAGTAACTGTTGCCCATAGGCTATAAAACCTGGACAGCAAGCCAGTGCTGAATGCCTGGGCTTTAGTTTTTACTGAGTGCTGTTTTGTTTATAGGAGGATGAAGGCTTCAGGGCAGAGGTCATTCAAGGACACCTCACCCAGATTTCTGGGACTCCAGGACTGTATTTGGTCTGAAACCCAGCTCACCTTGGGCCCCACCCTCAGATCCAGGAAACAAAAGACAACCAAAGAGGTGATTCTTGCAGCTGGTTAACAGAAAAGCAAAGAGGCTTGATGCAGCATTGTAGGGGATTACCAAGACAGAGAAGTAGGAGGGGGTTGATTGGAGAACAGGCGGAGGGAAGAGGGCTTATGGGACTTATGGGGAGAGGGGAACCAGAAAAGGGAAAATCATTTGGAATGTAAACAAAGAATATAGAAAATAAATAAAAAACAGTTTTACCCTAAAAAAGAAAAAGAAAAAAAAGAAATTCCCTTTTGAAGAAGGTATTCTCCACCCCTCTCTGGAACTCACACAAGTGATAGGAACTTTGTCATCTAAGTATTTATAACCAAAGCAGAATTTGACCTAGGTTACCCACTCATCAAATGGTAACAATATTATTTTCTTAAGATTTACTTATTTTATGTATATGAGTACACTGTAGGAGTCTTCAGGCACACCAGGAGAGGGCATCGGATCCCATGACAGATGATTGTGAGCCACCATGTGGTTGCTGGGAATTGAACTCAGGACCTCTGGAAGAACGGTCAGTGCTCTTAACAGCTGGGCCATCTCTCCAGCCCAAGCAATATTATTTATGTTTCTGATAGGAAAACTGAATAAATAATAGAAAACCAAATGGGTTAAGATTGTAGGATATCCATCAGTGGCTGTAGAAGTTGGCAAATATCCAAGTAGAAAAGGATATCGGCAGCTTGTGAAATCAGACCCGGTGTGTGTGAGTGTGTGTGTGTAGGGAGGTTACACAGAGGGTATCAAGCATTATTACTTTACTTCATTCATCTTTCACATCTGATTTTATTCAGTTAAATAAATGCATTGTTTGTGTAAAAGATGGAGGGAATGCATGCTTTCAAGCTTAAAGATATGTTAAAAAGGGGGGCTGGTTATAATAACAAGCTTTTGCAGTGTAACAAATACTGTGGCTGAAAACATCCTTGGCTTCCCTTTACTTCACTAAATGCCAGAAACAAGAGAAAAACAAATATATAGGATATGATGTAGAAAATCTCTACTTCTTCTCCAGTAACCCCATCACCTCTAACACTCAGCATGCATTAACAGAGTCTTCTGAGAGGAACCAATGTAGTCTCAGCTTGAGGCTGAGTACCCAGGACTCAGGCCTCATACACAAAATCCAGCCACTCAGAGAAAGCAGGCTGTTGCCAGGAAAATGGTAAGGATACTGTGTACTCTTCCCAAATCCACTCTGTTCCCAGGTGAAAGAGAAAGGGTAATACTAGGTTTTGAACCTGAACTGTCCCCAGGGGTTCATGTGTTTAAACACTTGGTCTCCAGCTGGTGATAGAGACTCATTACAGAAATTTGGTCACTGAGGATGGACCTTAAGTTTTATAACCTGGCCTTACCTACTTCCTGCCTGCCTTCTGCATTCTCACTGAATACAATGTGATTAGCTACCTCATTACCCTACCACCACACTTTGCCCACCAAGGGAACTGTAGCCCATCAAACTAATAAGACATCATTAAATCAGACACAGATAGTCAATACATGATTATGAAGAGGGCTCAAGTTGATACAAAATAACCTGACTCTGAATCTGCAACATTCAAACTCTACAAATCAGTAGCCCTTGTAGAATCTTCCACAGAGGTGCTAAACCATGGATGCTTCTCATGGAACCAGACGCAGACACTGTTTCAGAGATTAGATCTGTGGACAACAGCATAAGGTGCCACCCACAGCGAGGTACACAGATGGCTCTTTGGGTAAGTGTTGCATGCTTGTTGATCTCTGTGAGTTGTAAGCATGAAAGCCTGAGCCCAAGAGCATGGGACCATGGTGCTGAACCACATAGCTAGATCAGATGCAGTTTTAACACAAGTATTAAGAAGGTTTGCTGCAGAAAGCAGGCTTCTAATTTGTTTCAGAGGCAGTACCTTGATGTCTACTCTAGCTGGACCTTAGGTCATTCTCTGGGTTTACTCTTTGTTTTCCTAGTGCACATTCTGAAATAATTTCATTTCATATCCAGGAAATAAAATGCTTGGATTCTGGCACAATCCGTTTTAATACATATAGTGTTGGCATTTCTTATAGGCTCCTCCTCACAATTATCTGGCAACAGCCAGGTATGCCTGACTCACTATAAAAGGGGCTGCTTGTCTCTCCTCTCCTCCTCTTCCTCGTCCT